>JAIUZE010071421.1:0-24622 GCA_022085475.1 Heliosperma pusillum | reverse complement strand
GCGCAACCACCGCTCCACTCGGCCATCGTCGACCACTGACCGCCGCTACATATTTCCCCAAACTCCATCTCCTTCACTCGTCTACCTCCTCACCCCAAGAGCAGCGCCGCCGCCGCCGACGCAACAACCACCACCGGCGCCGCCACCAGGCTGATATAATTGTGGTCTCATTTATTTGTTTTCATAATTTCCCCTTATTTCATGTATTAAAAGTCAGATCTAGTCTTCCTAATTTTATGTAAGATAAAATTTAATGGGGTTTCTGTTTGTCTAGTGATTGTATTGATTTTGATATTTTGCGATTCACAAATTTTGTAATTAAGCTAATGAACTAAATTAGGTTTTGACTTATGTGTAATAATATGAAATTTTGGATTTTTCGGATCAGATGTTGGATATCGGATACCCGATCCGATTATTTCGGATAATAAATTTCGGATATCCGACACTTTCGGATCAGATCATGGATAATGAAATTTTGTTTTTTCGGATCGGATATCCGATCCGAAAATCGAATTCGGATCGGATATCCGATCCCTACTCTGCCCTAGTTATAAGGCGAGTGAGTGGAAAAATATAGGGAAAAAGCTCAAAAGCGGCTTAAGGCGTAACCCACACGGAATTTCGAGTAGAGTCCGAATACGAACTCGGATTTGCTAAATTAGACACGGGAAACTAAGTTCTAGACTAAATCTAAAATTACGCTAACTAGTATCCGTATAATATTTTTAAAATAAAATATGGTACATTTGCAGGTGTTACATTTGGCGACACAATGGATTCGTTGTTTCAAGTGATAGTGAAGATGAAGAAAAAAGTGATGAGGAAGATGATGATATGAAAATAGATGGCTAGAAAATGATGTAATATATGATTTTTTTATTGTAATGTAAACTTAGTAATCTGTATGAACAAACCAATGTTATTATCTTACCTTATTGATCCAAAAATGATGAGCTCAAATAAAGATGACGAGTTTGTGATGAAAGTCAAAGATATGACCTGCAACTAGTCATGCTAGCTTACATTATTTTCTTGTTGTTTAATTATTTCAGCATATTTACCATATGTCGTAATTAGGTAATATCGGAATAAGGCAAGACAACTAGATTAGCTTTAGAAAAGTCGATTTAAGGAAAATCTGCTATGTCTTTCTATTCAGTTTAGGAGTATGAAATAAGGTAGCTAGGTTGATTATTAGCTAGTATAAATAGAGCTCATTTGTATTGCTTATGAAGAAGACATTGAATGAATAAGAATTAAAGCTGAAGCTTTTTGTGTTTGCCAGTTTGTAAACATAGGATCGATGCGTTTCGTTCCGGCATTGTTCTTGTTTGGGGCGTTTCAAACATTAACACGATTGATAGCAATAGGTCTTGCAATTCAATCACCATTCTTCGAATTATAGGTCCAGTTCGCGCAAATATCCCATTGTTTTGAGATCTTTACGGATTTCAAAGCAAATATCCCTTATTTCATTGTTGTTACTTATTCAGTTAAACCGCTTCCGCAAATTTTCGTATCATATATAAATCGGAATAATAATAATAATAAAGTTTAGTTTAGTAAAGTTTAGATTTTATAAGTTCTATTCAATTAAGTAAAATTAAGTTCAGAAAAATTCAGCTCTTATAAGTTCAATTCAGTTCAGTTCAGCTCCTATAAGTTTAGTTCAGTTTAGCTCCTATAAGTTCAGTTCAACTCCTCTAAGGCTCTGTTCTTTTGGACTGAATTTGTCTGAACTGAACTGAACTGAATGGAGCTGAACTGAACTTAATAGAGCTAAACTGAACTGAATTGAACTAAACTTAATGGAGCTGAACTGAACTGAACTGAAATAATAAAAAGATAACAATATTATTATTATTATTATTATTATTATTATTATTATTATTATTATTATTATTATTATTATTATTATTATTATTATTATTATTATTATTATTACTATTAATCATTAGTAATAATAATATTATATTAATATAATCTAATAATAATCAAATAAGATATAAAAAATATATTATAGTAATATAATAAAAAAATATAATATTAATATGAATGATAACATTGATAATTATAGTAATAAATATATAAAATTAAGTAACTAAACAATAAATATGATAAGTATAATATAATAATATAAAATATAATTTATAATTTATAATAATAATAATAATGATAATAATTAATATTATAATAATATAAATAATTATTAATAATAAAATTATATTAATATTATTTAATAATAATCTAATCTGATGTATAAAAAAATAAAAACAATAATATAAGAATAAATATTATAATAATAAAATACTAATATAAATGATAATATTATTAATAACAATATAATATAGTAATAAATATATTAACAATAGTAACTAAAAAAAATATAAATAATAGAAATAGTAATAAAGTAAATATAATTAATAATAATAATAGGCCTAATAATAATATATTAATACATTATAATAATAATAATAATTATTATTATTATTATTACTATTAATAATAATAATAATAAATATTTTTCTAATAATATTCATAATAATGAATATATCAATAAAATATAAAATATAATATTAATAAATATTAATATACTAATAATTCCATTAATCCTAATAATATAAGAATAAATAAATATATTAAACATAAATATAATAATATAAAGAATAATTATAACGGTGATATAATAGTAATAAAATAACTTTTTAAAAATATAAATATAATAATAATAGCAATATTAAATGAATTAACATAATAATAACCATGATAAGAATAATAATCATAATAATGTTGAAATAAAAGTAATTTGAACTGAATTGAACTGAATTTAATAGAGCTGAACTGAACTGAGCTGAACTTAATAAACCTGAACTGAACTTATAGGCACTGAAATTAAGTTCAAAAGAACAGGGCCTAAGTTCAGTTCAGCTCATCTAAATTCAGCCCTTATAAGTTCAGTTCAGAAAAGTTCAGCAAAATTCAGTTCAAAATAAGTGAGTCTTAGAACTGAGCCTAAGACTCACTTATTTGAGAAAAAAAGTCACCCATATAGTGTGGAACTATGAGTTTGACCCACAACCTTTCCAATACCACATCACTTGGTAGCCCACTTTATCATCTCAAACTTGCTTTGTGGAAATAACAAAATTGACTCTTTTGAGGAATTACACTATAATAGAATATTAATATAATATAATATAATATAGTACTTTCTCTTATTCTCAATAACATTCCCCATTTTTATTTTCGTCTATTCACAATACTTTTCCTATTTTCTTTTTTAGTAAGTGTTTGTATGATTCAAATTTAATTGTATGGTGGGGTAGTGTATTTGTGTGGTCCAAATTTAATTATATGGTGGGATAGTGTGTTTTCTTAATTTTTGTGTTAAAGTGAAAGAGGAAGGTTATTGAGAATATGAGGGAGTATAATATACTTTCTCCATTCAACTCCACTCTACCATTTTACTTTTTCACATTTGCCGAGACGTGTTTTACGCAGTAAATATCGTCAGCTACGTGATTGCAAAAATAATAAAAGTTAGACATTAATAATGTACTAGTAAAGACGAATCAAACAAGATCACACATGAATATATTTTTTACTTATATATTGAGGGAAAATTGTAATTATATGATCACTTATAAATAGTGTACAAAATTGAAAGTGGTAGAGTGAAGTTGAAGGGAGAAATTATTCCGTAATATAAATGTTCGCCCAAAGTCTAAACTTGTCTCGCTTGAGCGGGTGGATTGATTATCAGGGGTTAGTTTAATATAGGTAAACAACAATACGTTTTATTTAAGTTCAGTAAGTAAATGAAGGGTTTTAGCTAGTTCAACTGGCGATCTTCAAATTTTTTTTTTTTTAGAAATGTGTAATCGCCAGTTGGAATGGCTTTTTGCAAATAGCCATTTCAACTGGCTATTTCTGAAAGCTACTTGAAGTGGCGATTGGATTGTTGAAGTGGCGATTGGATTGTGTACATTTTTTTTATCTTGTTTCTGGACTTCCGGAGTTCCTTGGGTCGGTGGTGTTGTGGGAGAGACGATGTGTAGAGCTGATGATATGATTCTCGTTGATCGTCAGCTCTCATTTGAAGATCTGGTTGAGAAGGTTAGTATAGTTTGCAAAGTCGATCTCAGAGTCATACAGATCTCGTTCACACTTGTGTGGACAGATTTGTCTGGTAGAAGAAGTTATGTTTATATCAAAGATAACCAGTTTGTATGTGCAATCTATATGTATGCGTTTAATCTTCCGGAGTTGTATGTTATGTTACAACCCACTGCTCCTCCTTTGCCATCGTCCCAATTCATTCAACCCTCTTATGAGTTTGGGGGATCTAGTCAGGGTGCTGTGTTGGGAGGTAGAGGGGTAATTGATGTTGGTGAGCCTAGCAACCGACATCAATTAGATTTGAATGTGTTCCCAGAAGCGCAAAACGATGGTGACGAGGACAGCGATGACCCTACTTATAACGTCATGTCTTCCAATTTTAGTGGTTTGGGTTAGAGGACATTAACACCGATCTAGCCAGTTCCTGTTCTGGGTCAAGTTTAGACCCCTCTAGCTCAGACCCAGAGGATGAGGTGGTACCTCATGTCCCTATTGACCATTATGTCTATTCTGCTGTCCGTGATGAGCCTGACCGTTCTTCACGGTCTATATTTTCCAAAATGTTTGATGGAAACGTTGACAATATCGTCGGTGGTACGCTATTCGAAACTAAGATAGATGTTCAAAATGCCATGACAAGTTGGTCTTCGAAGAGGGGGGTTTCGTATCGAACGGTTGAGAGTCGTAAAAAGACGTGGGCTGTTGAGTGTGGGACTAGAGCAACAAGTTACCCTCAGGAGTTGCTTCACGGTGTAATCTGTGGTTGGAAGGTGCGAGCGACACAACAGAGGGGTTCTGGGTTGTGGAAGATTGTTGTTTGGACTCCTCAGCACAATTGTGCCGGAGCTTCTAACGCGAGTAGGAGGAATAACGTTACCTCCCGGGAAATTGGTGTGTTGGTTATGGATGAAGTTAAACAGGAAACTGGATATAAAGTTAAACTTGTCCAACTCGATGTGAAAAAAGCGTTCCACGTGGATGTGAGTTACAGTAAGGCGTGGCACGGGCGGAGGAAGGCAATCGAGGCCGTGTACGGGTCCTGGGAGCGCAATGTCAGAGACCTTCCTAGGTATATGGCGGCTCTTCAGGTGGGTTAATATGGATGAAGTTAAACATGATACTGGATATAAATTATTTTGTAATTTATAATGTTATTTCATCTGTTTCCCGTCATCTTGTTTAGGTCGCTAACCCGGGAACGTATGTTAAGTACAAGTTTTCTGAAGGGACGAAGTATTTGCCCCAGCGGGTGCTGAAGTATGTTTTCTGGTCTTTTGCTCCTTGCATTGCCACTTTTCAAGAGTCTTGTCCCGTTGTTTCTGTGGACGGGACACATCTTCGTGGATCCTACAAAGGGAAGTTGTTGGTTGCTGTTTGCAAGACGTCTAACAACAACATAATGCCGGTGGCATTCGCTCTTGTTGATGAAGAGACTACACTTAGCTGGACCTTTTTCTTGAATAACCTGAAGAAGTCGATCATCAGAGATCGGTTCACTTGTGTGATCTCGGATAGGCATCTAGGTATTTTACATTTTAAAAATTCTTCACTTTATTATTGTTTGTTGTAATTGTTACTGAAACTTACGTCGATGGTTTTGGAAGGTATAATAGCGGCGATGAAGGTGATGTTGCAGAAGTACCCTTCATATGGGCTGCACAGATTTTGCTTAGAGCACATCAAAGCCAATTTGTTGACCAATTTTAGGAGAAAGGGATTGAAGGAGGCTTGCCAGATCTTGGGGACGGAGCTCAATCAGACGAAATACTGGAATGCTTGGGGTAGAATTAATGAGTTAAACCCCGAAGCTGCTGCGTATCTACAACAAATCGACCCAACGATGTGGACACTCTTTGAGGATGGTGGGCATAGATGGGGGTTGAGTACGACCAACATATCGGAGAGCTACAACAACGTACTCAAAGGAGCACGTCACCTACCCATTAGAGCCATGGTTGAGAGCACTCTTGAGAAATGTGCCTATATATTCCGCAGAGATCGTCCTAAAATCAATTCCTGCAACACTCCACTACCGCCACATCCGATGGCCATTTACATGGCAAATATGTTGGCTTCGACAAGACAGACGGTTACCTCATGGGGAGATTGTTTTGTGGTTGTTGATGAAAGGGGCCACAAGTTTGAGGTGAAACACCTTGCAGGGGTTTGTAGTTGCGGGAAGTGGCAGAACAATAGGTTTCCTTGCTCCCATGTGATTGCGGTTGCTAATTCCGTTAATTACGATCCATTGATGACTATCAACCGATTTCATACGATGGAAGGTTGGAGAGGGCAGTATTCAGGAAACTTTCATCCAGTTATGGGTTGTGGGACGTGGCCAACTGTTGACTGGTCACTTGAGGTTGATGAGGTTAGACTGGTTAGGCATTCAGGTCCAGGTAGTAGAACTGTTAATCGTAGATTAGGGGCGATGGATTACACTAGGAGACGTGGTAATGTTAGAAGTGGACCACCATGTACGCGTTGTGGGAACATGAACCATGTACGTAGACGTTGTCCAATGTCACATCCCCCGACTGATAGAGTTGCCGAGAGAGATGAGAGTGATTAGCATACATCATTGTGTAATTCCTATCTTAATGTACGAAGACCCGTTTAATTCCTATCATTGTGTAATTCCTATCTTAATGCACATTACACGAAAATAACACCAATAAATTAAAAAACGAAATACATACAAAGGAAACCACGACAATTACAATAAACTAAAAGCCAATGCTATCCCGACGGGTACCAAAATAAACGAATACATCATACAAAAACAACTAATCCGAATCGTCCGTTTCGGGTGTGAAAATACGTCTAGGACGAGTACCAAAACCAATGCCTTGGGTTGGTCTGACGTGTTGGTTGCTATCCCGACGACCAACAGGTCTGGTAAGCCGCCTAAGCTGTTGTTCGGGTGTCAAATTAACACTTTGTGGAGCATCAACAACCGCAGTCTGGTCAGAGGGCCTCAAAGTCAAAGTCAAATCCAAACCTGCACCATCATATCCACCACCACCCAAGTAGGTAGTGCCGGTCACAGCTCCATCATATCCACCACCCAAGTAGGTAGTGCCGGTCACAGCTCCATCATATCCACCATATACAACCCCACCACTACCACCGACCCCACCTGTGTTACCACCACCCCAGTTACCACCACTACCACGTCTCCACCATATACAACCCCACCACTACCACCGACCCCACCTGTGTTACCACCACCCCAGTTACCACCACTACCACCGTCTCCACCGTATACAACCCCACCACTACCACCGACCCCACCTGTGTTACCACCACCCCAGTTACCTACACTACCACCGACCCCACCTGTGTTACCACCACCCCAGTTACCTACACTACCACCGTCTCCACCTATTACACCACCACCCCAGTTATCACCACCGATGAAACCACTTATTTGTTCCCAATTCAAAGCATCCAAGTCAAGGTCATCCAAGCCCATGAAACCACCTTGTTGGGCTTGATACTGCGGAACAACCTCGTCCTGTTGGTGTTGGTGCTGATATTGAGCATTGTAAGCTTCTTGCGTTGCCCGTGCCTCGTCGCGTGTCCGAGGATGTCTTCGTTGTCTCACTGGTGGAAGCTGTTGTTCGGCGTCTGCGGCGGGAGGGCTCCTCATGACCTGAGTAGGTGGCACGGTAGCAGGAGGATCTACCCAAGGACTCCTACCTACACTTCCAAGATAGGCACCTACTTTGTGTGCCAAAGATTGATCACTCCATCCTTGCGCACGTTGACGGAGATCAGTCAAAGTTTGTTCTACAAAATCAAAATATATTAAATTAAATTAAATTAAATTAATTAAATTAAATACAGTACAAAATCAAAATAAAAATGATTTAAGTTAAATAAAATATAAAAACATACCGTATACAACAACATCTCTCCGTGCGGATTGTACCCGCTAATAGTCCTGACGTCTGGATCACATATGTAACGAACAGAGTTATTTAGATACCATGTTAGATAACACGGATCTACTTCGGGAACCCTACTAGGATCAATCGGCCCTGTATAAAAAATCCGTTGATGCCTTTCGTTCCACAAGTTGATATACTCTAGTAGGTGTTCATTCCTCCATTTGTCCACGCTTTTTCTTGTCAAAAACTTATTAGTCACATGGATCTTCCAGTTGTTCTCTGTCAAAACAAGCCCACCCACAGGCACCGTTTGGACACCACCAAACTGTCTAATACATCGAGGGGGGTTGTGGAAGGCAACCCACAATCCACATATGAGAGGCACGGTGGAGAGGTATATTTCCCAGCCACTCCTGCACGCATGTGGTAAACTATGTACGATGTTCGTGTAGGGGGTCCACTCGAACTACATAAAAAGTAAACGGAAACGAATTAGGTAACGAATGGAAACAAGTAGCATCAAAAAAATAAATGGTCCCCTCTCTAGTAAAAGAAGTAGTACCTGTTCCCATGAGAAGGTGGCCAACTGATCCCGATAATAAGGCAAATTTACTTTTCGCTGAATGCAACGGCGGTCGGTGTAACGACTACCTAAGGGACCTCCAATAACTGGCATGCCAGTCGCCACATCATTTTGCACGCGGAATTGAGGCCTTAAAATAGATATCCGCTCGTACGCCCAATATTGCATCAGTTGTGTCGCTCCGTTCATGTAAATAGTGGCCGAGGGGGGTTGTAAAACACATTTACACATATCATGCAGCAAATAAGCCAAGACAGCTGAACCCCAACTGTAGCCACTGCACACATCAAAGTCAGATACACACAGAACCATATCCTTGTGAACATGTGTCTTCTTAGAGTTGATAAACAACCCGTTACCTAACATCCAAAGAACAAAACAACGAGCACGCTGCTGCATGTCGGCCTCAGTTAACGTAGCGGGTCTATGTATCCTAGTTTCCAAGTGTGACGTGACCAACCACTCAGCTTCAAAATAGGAACACCCATGGGGAAGATCCTCTAAACCAAGCATCCCCTGAACATAGGACTCCCAAGCAGTGTCGGGAACCACCAAACCGGTGGGATTAGACCCCACAAGATATCCATCTACCCTAAGACCAAGGAGGACCTCAACATCCTGCAGAGAAATCATCGCCTCACCTACTGGAAGGTGAAATGTGGGGGTCTCGGGACGAAATCTCTCAAGCAGTGCATGCAAAAGAGAGTGGTCGTTTCTCAAGTTTCCTAACTTGAAAAATACCCCAAAGCCCATCTGTGCGACATAATTTGCCGTTCCTTGACAAATCTCCATCTCATACGTCCACTCTCTCCATACATTAGCGTCCGCTCTACGTGCTTTGGCGGCAACATCAGATGGACGTTCATGCCTAAAAACCTGTGCGGATATATGCTTTGCCTGGAGACAAAATAGTGTATCACAGAGGGGACCCTGGAAACATCTAGGCTGGGAAGAAGAAGAAGATGCCATAACTGTAAAAGATTTAAATATGAATTAGCTTCTTTAATGGTTTTAATATATAAACAATTACACATCAGACAAACGGAACAACCAGAAAAAAAGGGTTAAAACATTGACTAACTAAATACTTTTATTTAATACGCAAGATAATTAATATATGAAAAACAAAAGAGAGATTTCATTTATCCAATCAATATTATTCAATCTTATCCGTAATCAGGATAGAACCAACCATGATCAAACAACTGGCATATCACTCCCTCCCTTTTTCCCTATAAATAACACCTTCCTAAAACTTATTTTCACACAACTCCTCCCTCCTCAACCACCAACACATCACCACAACAAAAGTTAACAATGTCTGATAATTGGGATTCTGAAGTTCAGGAAGTGCAGAGGGAAATAGATATAATTAGGGACGAGTCGGATAATTTTCAAACTCGTCTTAAATTATTAATTACGGAACATATTTACATGGACTTATTATTGGGTGCTCCACCCTTAAGTAAGCTCAATGGCATATTTACAGGCAATGCTAATGCTTTACTCACTCCCTCCATGCCAGCCAACACTACCTCCGGTAATATATTAATCATTCTCTTCTTATTTTATGTTTTACATTCAATTTATTATATATATTTTATTTATAAATTCAGATACATGGACTACAAAATGCGAGGAACTAAGATCCTTAAAAGATGAATTAGTAAGCATGATTAAAAGGTTGTTCAAAATAGTGGATCAGTCCGCCTTAAGGGACCTTCTATCTGGAGAGGGTCGAGTCTTTGTTAGGCGGGAACCGGTTCATTATTGGAAAGTTTATGAAGATCTTACAACCGAGGAGGACATGCTGGCCGCATTTGGTGAGGGTGAATATGAACCAACCAACTTTATGGATGATATTTCAGATTACGATGACGAGGATCACGAGCCTATTTGCGGCACGATGGATTAAGACTAATGAGTGGGATATTATTAAGACTAGTTACATTTTCTTAGTAACCACTGTTGTATTCAGTCTTTCTTTAATGTTAGAACTGTCATTTTTCAATGTTGTATTTATGTTTCAAATTAATCAAATAAAACTTTAAGGTTTTTTAATTAATTATTCAAAATTAATCAAATAAAACTTTAAGGTTTTTTAATTAATTATTCAAAATTAACCAATGTCGTAAACATTACTTTTTTTTTATAAAACAACAATATTATAAATTAAAAATTGGAAGATATTATTATTAAACTATTATACAACTATAATATTATACAGCCTCAAAATTATAAAATTAACCAGTTTGACTGGCTATTTGCAGGTCAAAATAGCCAGTTTGACTGGCTATTTGCAGTTAACAATAAAAAAAAAACATGGAATATTCACTAACTATATGCTTCTTTAATGGTTTTAACATATAAACAATTACACATCAGACAAAAAAGGGTACAAAAAAACTAAACAACCGTCTTACTAGGAAAAATATGGTAAACAAAATATTGACTAACTATATGCTTTTATTTAATTCAAAACATCGTTTAAGGAAAGTCCACTATGTTCTAGGTAAATACTTCGGTTCCACCATTAATCTACACGTCCAAAGGTTACAAATTAATCTAAGTAAAATAAAGTCGATAACTAGCAAATTGACCAAAACAGGCCATTTTTTTCCACCAAAAAAATGTATATGTTTTCTACCGAAATTATTTTCCTATTTTGTACTAATAATTATTTAATATAAAATATTTTATAGTATTATACCAAATTATTATTTACGTAAAATACGTAATACGTATAATATTTTTGATACATAAAAACTCTAAATACGTTTCAAATAAGTTACAAATTACAAATTAATAGACAAAATTATAAAAACAAGAAATTACCGATATCGTCGTCAACAAAATATAAAATATCAGCTCTACGTGCTTTGGCGGCAACATCAGATGGACGTTCATGCCTAAAAACCTGTGCGGATATATGCTTTGCCTGGAGACAAAATAGTGTATCACAGAGGGGACCCTGGAAACATCTAGGCTGGGAAGAAGAAGAAGATGCCATAACTGTAAAAGATTTAAATATGAATTAGCTTCTTTAATGGTTTTAACATATAAACAATTACACATCAGACAAACGGAACAACCAGAAAAAAAGGGTTAAATTATTGACTAACTAAATACTTTTATTTAATACGCAAGATAATTAATATATGAAAAACAAAAGAGAGATTTCATTTATCCAATCAATATTATTCAATCTTATCCGTAATCAGGATAGAACCAACCATGATCAAACAACTGGCATATCACTCCCTCCCTTTTTCCCTATAAATAACACCTTCCTACAACTTATTTTCACACAACTCCTCCCTCCTCAACCACCAACAACTCACCATAACAAAAGTTAACAATGTCTGATAATTGGGATTCTGAAATTCAAGAAGTGCAGAGGGAAATAGATAGAATTAGGGACGAGTCGGATAATTTTCAAACTCGTCTTAAATTATTAATTACGGAACATATTTACATGGACTTATTATTGGGTGCTCCACCCTTAAATAAGCTCAATGACATATTTACAGGCAATGCTAATGCTGTACTCACTCCCTCCATGCCAGCCAACACTACCTCCGGTAATATATTAATCATTCTCTTCTTAATTATTTTATGTTTTACATTCAATTTATTATATATATTTTATTTATAAATTCAGATACATGGACTACAAAATGCGAGGAACTAAGATCCTTAAAAGATGAATTACTAAGCATGATTAAAAGGTTGTTCAAAATAGTGAATCAGTCCGCCTTAAGGGACCTTCTATCTGGAGAGGGTCGAGTCTTTGTTAGGCGGGAACCGGTTTATTATTGGAAAGTTTATGAAGATCTTACAACCGAGGAGGACATGCTGGCCGCATTTGGTGAGGGTGAATATGAACCAACCAACTTTATGGATGATATTTCAGATTACGATGACGAGGATCACGAGCCTATTTGCGGCACGATGGATTAAGACTAATGAATGGGATATTATTAAGACTAGTTATATTTTCTTATAAACCACTGTTGTATTCAGTCTTTCTTTAATGTTGTAACTGTCATTTTTCAATGTTGTATTTATGTTTCAAATTAATCAAATAAAACTTTAAGGTTTTTTAATTAATTATTCAAAATTAATCAATGTCGTAAACATTACTTTTTTTTTTATAAAACAACAATATTATAAATTAAAAATTGGAAGATATTATTATTAAACTATTATACAACTATAATATTATACAGCCTCAAAATTATAAAATTAACCAGTTTGACTGGCTATTTGCAGGTCAAAATAGCCAGTTTGACTGGCTATTTGCAGTTAACAATAAAAAAAACATGGAATATTCACTAATTATATGCTTCTTTAATGGTTTTAACATATAAACAATTACACATCAGACAAAAAAGGGTACAAAAAAACTAAACAACCGTCTTACTAGGAAAAATATGGTCAACAAAATATTGACTAACTATATGCTTTTATTTAATTCAAAACATCGTTTAAGGAAAGTCCACTATGTTCTAGCTAAATACTTCGGTTCCACCATTAATCTACACGTCCAAAGGTTACAAATTAATCTAAGTAAAATAAAGTCGATAACTAGCAAATTGACCAAAACAGGCCATTTTTTTCCACCAAAAAAATGTATATGTTTTCTACCGAAATTCTTTTCCTATTTTGTACTAATAATTATTTAATATAAAATATTTTATAGTATTATACCAAATTATTATTTACGTAAAATACGTAGTACGTATAATATTTTTGATACATAAAAACTCTAAATACGCTTCAAATAAGTTACAAATTACAAATTAATAGACAAAATTATAAAAACAAGAAATTACCGATATCGCCGTCAACAAAATATAAAATATCAGCTCTACGTGCTTTGGCGGCTGTAGAGTCTATTGATCGAATACGAAAGAGGGGGGGTGAATTGAGTATTAAAAACTAGCCCCACTTTTTCGATTTATATGATATGTAATTAATTATTTGATCTTATGAATTAAAATCAACTAATTAATTAATCAAAGTAAGCGCGAAAAACGAAATAACGAAAAGTAAAGAGATAAGAGAGAGGCACACGATTTTTGAAGTGGTTCAGTTTCACAAGTTGAAACCTACGTCCACTATTCTCGATTAATAATTTTTAGTACCTTTCTACGGATTACAAAAATTACCAACCCACTCGTATAATCAACACTATGATTATAACTCAAGGTGAGTATCGCTAAATACTCTATACTATCTTACGCTAATAAGAAAGTACAATATAACTCACACAAATTCCCGTTAAAGAATTGTAAGCTTATAATGATGTACTATTATCCAATAACGTAGTTCACTCAAGCGATTGATAATAATTGATGCACGACTCTTTTAAAAACAAACTCTAAAAATAATAAATATTTGCTCAAAGGTTTGCTTTAAAACGATTTTGGAAAATCAACACAAGTAAAATAAATAGCCGTGTGAATGTAGTGTATGTCGCGTCCATTACAATTTGTATGTGAATGAGTATTTATAGTAGAAGAATTATAGTAGATCTAAAACCCTAGTATAATATTTAATAAAGATACTTATCTTATCATAAAATAATATTTGCTCATCTTTTAGAAATATCTTTATCACAAAATATTATTAGGTTTATCTTATAGAAATATATTTATCTTTATATCTCAAAATATTGTTGTAAAGATATAGTAGAATCCTAGATTAGGTAAACTAAGGAAACAAACCTATGGAGGCCGGATTCCTAGATCACGAAACCCTAGGAGCACGAATCCCTAGGTGGCACAAACTAGGTTTCACGAAACCCTAGATGGCTCAACCACTAGGTGGGCTAATTAGGTTAACAACAAACTGAGATAGAATATATTAGAAACCCTAGGTAGCATGACAACCCATAAGTTGTATTACTAACCAATAGAATCTCAGAAATATATTCTCTATTAAAATAATTGATAAATATAAAAATACTCTTTCACTTTTGAAAACATTTCAAAACATTTTATTTCCAAAATCATGCATCAATATTTTATCATCCAAAATCATAGGCTAAAGCTATAACTTTTGAATATAAAATCTCTCGAATGAAATAGTTACCGAATGACGACCTATACTATCTAATCTTCACAAAGATCTTCAGTATACGGATCATCTCTTCATCTTGATCAGAAAGACCCTCCATCTCGAGTCTTGTGTAGATTTATGTAGATCTTGTTTGAAGCGATTTTCCTTAAAGTTATGTCTGGTTAGCTATAACTTCCAAGTTCACTTCCAAAGTTATTCCTGAAGTTGTTATAACTTTGTCTCACAGACTTTATCAAAGTTATGCCTAACTTTGATCTTTCTTCTCATAATCGTTGCTAGCTATAATAAGACTCAAGCACACAATTACACGCATATGATATATCGAGTAAAGCATATATTATTACGTAAACACATGTCATTATCAAAACTATCAAATTGGTCCAACAAATTCCCCCTTTTTGATGATGACAAGTCTCTTATGATTTCCTCTTAACAATGTGACTAAGTATGGTTCCCCCTCAACAAAACACTCCAAAGTTATAGCAACTTTGATCGCAAGAACAAGACAACTTAGCCAAAGTTATAGCTTGAGAGAATTTAAGAGATAACGAGTCTTGACAAGGAGCAAGCTTAAGCAAAGACTCAAATCATATCATTTCTTCCCCCTCTTGGCATCATTGAAAAGACAAGAACAAAGACATGAAACGACTAGAATAACACATGTCAAGGCAAGAAATAGATATGCAAAATACGCAATATAAAACGATTTATATCAAGCAAAATAAAGTGTAAATGTTAATTAAAACTACAAACCACAAAAGATAGTATTAGTTGCCATTGGGCCGAATAGACAATTTCAAAATAAGCCAAATGGGCCGAATAGGATTAGTAGTTTAAGAGTTAAAACAACCAAGGATAGAAAAATCAAGGCATTTTGGGTTGACGGATTTTGTTAGGATCGACATAACCGGGCCTAGTGCGGTACTCAAGAGTGGAGAGACGGTCAAGGCAATTTGACACATGAGAAGCTTGAGCGGTGAGGCAAACATCAAAGTTCCGGACTTTCAGCGAAAGAGCCTCCGTCGCATCGTATATAGTACGCATTCCCTCACGCATCTCCGTCCCGCTCTTAACCAACGACCCGCCTTGGCTCACCAAGAATGTCATCATATCCCTTTGCCTATACGCCTCTTGCTTACAATCGATAATATTTCGTTCCAACTTAGCAAGGCGATCATCCACACTATCCATCCATGTCCTCATCTCATGACTCACACCCGACCCACCTTGGTCACGGGTTGAGCCCAAAGAACCCATGCCCACGGCTTGAACAACCGTGTCCAAAACCGTCTCAATTTTCTTATCCTGCGCATCCAAGCGCTCCATAATACTACCAATGAACATATCCAATTTGGATTCAATTACAGAAAAATCAGCCACACCCGTCATTGCACCGACCGAACCTCCTTTGACCAAAAATAACAACTCCGGACCATTAGCATCAAGCTTCATAAATTTCAAGAACGTATCACACATCTCATCCTTTACCGCGACCCCATAATTTTGCATATTAACAACTCCCTTTGACTCAAAAAGACGAGACAACCACATGCCATACGGCAAGTCAAGAGTAGAGTAAAATTTGTCTTCGGTCACCGAGAAGGCGGTTTGTGAAATACGATTAAAAACAAGAGAAGGTAAATTAACCCGATTGCCCTCCAACCAATGCTTAACGACTAACATCTCATAGCATGCAATTTTATCACGTCCGCCCCGTCGCGGAATCACAGTATTCCATAAAAAGTTTAACAGAAATTTCAGTTTCGAAGAAACACTACCCGCCAACACGCAACTCGACACCGTCGCCCCAACATCAAAATACTGCTTAACCTCCAGCTTAGCCATGTCCGTCAGTTCCTCCCATGACGTACTCGGATTGATTTTGATTCCATCATCAGGAACCGAAAACAGAGTACAAAAGTCCGTCACGGAAATCGAAACTGAACGGCCATTTATGACGGCATGCAAGACTCCATTGTCGAAAGAAACAGAAGAAAAGAACTGAATTACCTCAATCGGATACACCGGACCCGAAAACTCTGCCACCGTTTCCCATTCTTGGAAATTCAGAAAATCAGAAAAGAATCCCAAAGCCCTATACTTGTCACACCAAGCCTTAGGATAATACCGACCACAGTGTATTCCATATTGAGCAACCCGGTTCACAAGTTTTCTTTCGTCTTTTGTAAGACGGAGTTTATCAATTCCCAAAGATGTTTCTTGCGGCGAAAAATCACGAAGAGTTACCCGTGTGGTCTCCTCGGAAACCGTGTCAATGGTTTCGGTTGTGACTTCTTCTTGGAGTCTTCCTTTCCCTTTGTTTAACCGTCTTCTCTTAGTACCCTCGAGACCCGCACCCGACTCGGTTTGGTTTGGGTTGGGTGATTGTTGTGTGGGAGGAGAAGAGGTATTTTTAGGCATGCTTGGCTTGGGGGTTTTAGGATTTGGGTTTTTAGCAATTTTTGATCTAGTGGAAGCCATTGATGAAGGTTGAAGGTTTGGATGTTTTTGTGTTTTGTTTGGGTAAGGAAACCGTGAGGAAGGAGAGGAGTAGTAAAAAAATTGGTTGGGAAATTATGATGGTAAAAGTGATAGGTGTAAGAGAGTAATTATGATTGTGTAAGGGTAGGTTTTACTTTTGTACTTAGGCACATGGGTGTGCCGTCACACTTGATGTCTTTCCTTTTTTTTTTTTTTTTCAATTTGAATTTTGGTAGGAAAAGAATCTTGGGTGGTTATTTGTGTTGAGATATGGTAAGGATAGAATTTGGTAAATAGCAAAATATGGAAGGGTAATATTTATTTGAGAATTTCGGTTAATATGAAATACATGGGTAGAATTTGGCTCAATTTTTGGAAAGTGAATAAGATAGGTTTTTGGCAAATAAGTGGTTCATAATTCAATTTCCATAAAACACTAAATATGCAAGATACTCACGTGAAATATATTATATTAAACACAAATATACTAGCAATGAAATATGCGGACACAATCATATAATCTCGTCTTAATCTAGCCAGTCATGCAGGTTCACAAAATAAATAAGATGAATTTAATTGCTACCGATTAAACCAATTTCCAACCGCAAAATCTCAAAACGTCTTCTGGCTAACGCCTTTGTTAAAATGTCAGCCCATTGAACATCAGTACTACAAAATTCGAGTTTAATGTTGCCCTTTTCTACATGGTCACGCAAAAAATGATGTCTAATGTCTATATGATTAGTACGAGAATGCTGAGCTGGGTTCTTAGAAATAACAATAGCACTCGTATTATCACAGAAAACAGGCATACAACCAACATTAACACCATAATCACATAGTTGTTGCTTTAACCAAAGTAGTTGATAGCATACCAGTCCTGCAGCGATATATTCGGCTTCTGCAGTGGATAACGCAACCGAATTTTGTTTATTTGAGCCCCAAGCAATTATGCAAGGTCCAACAAAAGTAGCGAATCCAGAGGTACTTTTTCTATCTAACGAACATCCCGCATAATCTGCGTCTGAATATCCTACTAGATTGAAATTACACTCAAGTGGATACCACAAGTATAAATTAGATGTACCAATTAAATATCTCAAGATACGTTTAACTGCAATCATATGTGATTCTTTAGGACATGATTGAAATCTAGCACAGACACATACGCTGAACATAATGTCAGGCCTACTTGCAGTCAAATATAATAAAGAACCAATCATACCTCGATATGTAGTCTCATCTACGGACTTACCATTTTCGTCTAAGGTCAACTTTTTGTCAGTTACCATAGGCGTGTCCATTGGATGAGCGTTCTCCATACCAAATTTTCTGATTAGCTCCTTGACATATTTTTGTTGGTGAATCTTTATGCCTTCTTTCGTTTGTTGAATATGCAATCCTAGGAAGAATTTCAATTCTCCCATCATGCTCATTTCAAATTCTGAGGTCATATGATCTGAAAAATACTTGCACAATTTTAGTAGAACCAAAAATAATATCGTCTACATAAATTTGAGCAACAAGTAAATCAGAACCCTCGGATTTTAGAAATAGGGTTTTGTCGACAGATCCTCTTTTAAAATTGTTTTGTAATAAATTTTTTGACAATCTGTCGTACCAAGCCCTAGGCGCTTGTTTCAAACCATATAAAGCTTTATCGAGTTTAAAAACATGGTTTTGAAACTTGCTATTCAAAAATCCAGGAGGTTGTTCAACAAAAACCTCTTCTTCTAAATAACCGTTAAGAAATGCAGTCTTAACGTCCATTTGGAATAATTTCATTCCTTTATGAGCTGCGAAGGCGATGAGCAAGCAAATAGCTTCAAGTCTTGCTACTGGAGCGAATGTCTCGTCATAATCAATCCCTTCTTGTTGATTATAACCTTGAACGACCAATCGCGCCTTGTTACGAACTATAACTCCTGAATCATCCAATTTATTTCTGAATACCCATCGAGTACCAATCACAGTTCGATTAGGAGGTCGTGGCACAAGGTGCCATACTTTATTACGTTCGAACTGTTGAAGCTCCTCTTGCATAGCCACAATCCAGTCGGATTCTGCAAGAGCTTCCTTGATGTTGGTGGGCTCTATGGTAGACAGAAAAGAATAAAATGAACAAAAGTTATTTAATGTTCGCCTCGTTTGAACTCCCTTATTCAAACTTCCTAGGATACTATCCATAGGATGAGAACTCATATATTTCCATTTCTTAGAGTTCCTAGGCTCATCATCATCTGACGAACTATCACTTTCCTCACATGATTCAGAATCAAGATTGGTTCCCCCTGAGTTGGACTCTGGGGTTATAGCTGAAGTTGGTACAACTTCAGTTACACCATCTTGGTTCTGGTTCAAAGTTATAGCATCATCAGCTATAACTTCAGTTTCCTTTTCCTTGTTTTGAGAAGAGACATTCGTATCATCAACAATTTTCTCAGTTCTCTGTTCAAGGTCATTTGCGGATTTATCAAGTTCATCATTGATTCCTTCAATAATTTCTTCATTATTTTCTGGCACGTCATCTCTGGAGAGGCGAAAGTCTGGATCATTCATGTCCTCTTCTTCATTCTGTTCAACTTGTTCAAGCACACTATCTTCATCAAATACAACATGAACACTTTCTTCTATGCACAGGGTTCTTTTGTTAAAAACTTTGAAAGCTTTACTATGATTAGAATAGCCAACAAACACAGCTTCGTCACTTCGTGGATCAAATTTGCTCAAATTACTTTTTCCATTATTATGGACAAAACATTTACTCCCGAAGCAACGAAGGTGAGCTCTATTGGGTTTTCTCCCTCTTAAAAGTTCATAGGGAGTCTTTTTGAGAATTGGTCTAATCATAGCTCTATTGTGCACATAGCATGCAGTACTAATGGCTTCTGCCCAGAAACTTTTAGGAAGGCCACTACACAAAAGCATAGTGCGAGCCATGTCCTCTAATGTTCTATTCATACGTTCCACGACACCGTTTTGTTGTGGGGTTCGTGGTGCAGAAAAGTTATGTCCTACACCATTCTCCCTACAATATTCTATAAAAGCTTGATTATCAAATTCGGTGCAATGATCCGTACGAATGGAAACTAACTTTTTATCATACTTGTTTTGGGCGAGCTTCATTAGTACCACAAACTCATCGAAAGTTTCATCTTTAGTAAATAGAAAGATAGGCCATACATACCTTGAGTAGTCGTCGACTAGAACGAATACGTACCTCGATCCACCGCGGCTTCTGACTTTCATAGGTCCACACAAATCCATGTGTACCAACTCAAGTGGACGTTCTGTACTTACTACTCGTTTCGGTTTGAATGAAGATCTAACTTGTTTACAACGGGCACATGAGTCACACATCTTTTCTTGTTCGAATTTGATTGAGGGTAAACCCTCAACTAAATCCCAAGACTTAAGTTTCTTTAAAATCGTTGGACTGATGTGTGCAAACCTCTTGTGCCACAAGCATGAATCATCCACAGTGACTTTCATGCACTTAAAGGAACTTGTAGTGACTTTGTTTAAATCAATCATATACACGTTCCGTTTACGTAAGCCTTCTAAGATAACGTTACTAGTTCCTTCAACTATGATACGACAAACATTTGAATGAAAAACGACTTTGTTTCCTTTGTCACATAGTTGAGAGATACTTAGCAAGTTATGCTTAAGGCCATCTACCAGATATACGTTATTGATAGCATGTGAAGAGGATATACCAATCTTACCAACACCGATTATGTTGCCCTTCTTGTTGTCTCCAAAGGTGACCTTGCCACCGTTGAAGGGTTCTAGTGAAAGAAATAAATTCTTGTTTCCAGTCATGTGTCTCGAACATCCACTGTCGAGATACCATAGATTGTTTTCTTTCACTATTATCTGCAAGAAAATCAAATACAGCTTTTAGGTACCCACGCTAAGTTGGGTCCTTTGTGGTTAGTGACTCTATGTATTTGATCCTTCCTAACCCATATCTGTTTGACACTTCTTTTCTTCTTAGGATAGGGTTTGCTAGGTTTATTATAGTTTTTGTTATTGTTGCGACGCACATTAGGTTTAGACGACTGCTTCTGATTCACATGAGGTTTAGTTTTTGAAGGTACAGATGTGTAATCGAAAGCCATGTCATAAAACCACCTGAACTCATTGTTTCTAATCTCATCACGTTGAGATTCAGGTTCAGACTCATTAACACTAGACACGTCATGCTCTTTTACAAAATCAGTTTGATTTTTGTTGTCATTAACATATTTAACACAATTATCTTTAACATGACCGTTGTGACCACAATAATTGGAAATCAGATATTCTGAAAGATTAACATACTTCCTTCTTCTGAAATCACGGTCAGAATGAGTGGATTTGCATTTATCATGGTCTCTACGACTATAGCATTCATGACCAAGACCTTTCTTCATGTTATTATTAGACTGTTCGGTAAGGAAGTCTAAGACCTTCTGACTTCCTTCCCACTTATCATGAACTTTTCGTGCATGTAGGAGCAATTCCTTCAAAGACTGAATTTCTTTTTCACACGACGAATGATCTATATTCGAGTCTTTGGAGGGATTGTTCTTTTTGAAATTTTCACGAAAATCATTAAAACGTTTGTTCAAGATAAGTTTCTCCTCATTATGTTGACTTTTGGCTTGGGAGAATTCAGCCTTTAATTCTTTCAATTGCTGAGAAAGAAAAGAGTTTACTTTCTCGTGATCAAGGATAACAACTTCCTTTGCCTTAGCCTCAGATTGTAAACGCGCATTGACTTTCTTCAATTCTAAAGTTATAACTTCATTAGCTATAACTTTGGCTTGAAGATGCTTAATGTTGAGTTTCAACTCTGAGATTGTAGCTTCATTAGCTATAACTTTAGACTCAAGAGCTTCTTTCTCAACATTTGTCTTGTCTGAAGTTATAGCTGAAGTTGCCATAACTTTAGACTTGAGCTTTTTAGCTTTGGCCTTAAGAAGTTGGTTTTCCTCAGCAATGTCAAGAATTTGTTCTTTAAGATCTTTCAATTCTAGACTCTGCCCATGACAATGATCTAAGGCTTCTTCAAAATACTTAATTAAAGACTTCTTAGATAAATTCTTAACTTGCTTTTTAAGTTCAAGATGACTAACCTCTTCGTCATCTTCTGAATCTGGTTCTGAATCTGAGTTGCCAACAAGACCCATCTCGGATTCGCTTTCATTGTCACTGTCAGAAATTAGGTCAAGACTGACGTTGCTTAGACACAAGTTGGCGACTTCCTCTTCTTCTGATTCGTCATCCTCTGTGTCGAGATCTCCCCAGCAATAAGCCATCATTACTTGCTTGAATTCCTTCTTGGTTTTGTCTCGTTGATTTTTGTCTTTGATTTTCTTCCATGTGGGGCAATCTTTGATCATGTTATCATTATCCCCACATTTGAAGCAACCACGACTTGAAAGAGACCCTTTTGACTCAATTGGCTTCTTGTAAGATTTGTTAGTGTTGTTGTTAAACGTTTTCCCTTGTGGTTTGTTAAAGAACTTTTTCTTAAAACGTCTAGCAAACAACACTGTTTCATCTTCAAGATCCGAATCTTGTCTTTCACTAGATTCGGCCTGTAAAGCCACCTTCTGGCTATTACTATCATTTGCCGCATCTTCATCAAGAGTAATCTCATGAGCCATTAGGGTTCCAAGTAGCTCTTGATAAGATAGGTTAGATAGATCTTTACATTCCTCAATTACCGTCACCTTAGGTCTCCATCGTTTCGATAGACTTCTAAGGATCTTTCTGGCAATTTCCTCGGAGTCAAAAGTTTTTCCAAGATTTTTCAATTCATTAATGATACTGGAGAAGCGAGTAGACATGCTGTCAAGCGATTCATTTTGTTCCATGGAGAACAATTCGTAGTTTCGCATAAGTAGAGCTATGCGTTGCTTTTTGACAACAGTTGTCCCCTCATAAGCTAACTCAAGACCATCCCATATTTCCTTGGCAGTAGAACTAGATGAGAAACGATCAAATTCAGTATGGGTCATGCCGTTTTGCAACAGACTAATAGCCTTTGAATTTTTCTCAGCTTTCTTATAATCTGCCTCAACATAGTCATCTTCTTTCTTTTCGATGGAAGTGCCTATAGCTGTTCCAAGCATGATCTTATTAGGACCATTCTTAATGATTAGCCAACACTCCCAATCGTTACCCTTTATGAAATGGGTCATCATATTTTTCCATAGACTGTAGTTCTTCCCATCGAATACGGGACACTTCAGATGTTTGGAATCCATTAAAATAAAATTAAAAGCAGCGGAAAATAAATAAAAATAAAAATAAATGGATCGACTCCTTGCTGTAATGCAATCAGAGCACAGGCTCTGATAAACCATTGTTTGAGAGTCTATTGATCGAATACGAAATAGTGGGGGGGGGGGGGGGGGGGGGTTGAATTGAGTATTAAAAACTAGCCCCACTTTTTCGAATTATATGATATGTAATTAATTATTTGATCTTATGAATTAAAATCAACTAATTAATTAATCAAAGTAAGCGCGAATAACGAAATAACGAAAAGTAAAGAGATAAGAGAGAGGCACACGATTTTTGAAGTGGTTCAGTTTCACACGTTGACACCTACGTCCACTATTCTCGATTAATAATTTTTAGTACCTTTCTACGGATTACAAAAATTACCAACCCCCTCGTATAATCAACACTATGATTATAACTCAAGGTGAGTATCGCTAAATACTCTATACTATCTTACGCTAATAAGAAAGTACAATATAACTCACACAGATTCCCGTTAAAGATTGTAAGCTTATAATAGATGTACTATTGATCCAATAACGTATTTTCACTAAAACGATTTGATAATAATTGATGCAAACGACTCTTTCAAAAAACAAAACTCTAAATAATAAATATTTGCTCAAAGGTTTGCTTTAAAACGATTTTGGAAATCAACACAAGTAAAATAAATAGCCGTGTAAAGTATGTGTATTTCGCGTGTTTTACAATTGGTATGTGAATGAGTATTTATAGTAGTAGAATCATAGTAGATCTAAAACCCTAGTATAATATTTAATAAAGATACTTATCTTATCATAAAATAATATTTGCTTGTCTTTTAGAAATATATTTATCTCAAAATATTATTTGGTTTATCTTATAGAAATATATTTCTCTTTATATCTCAAAATATTGTTGTAAAGATATAGTAGAATCCTAGATTAGGTAAACTAAGGAAACAACCTAGGTTGGCCGAAATCCTCTAGCTCACGAAACCCTAGGAGGCACGCAACCCTAGGTGGCTCAATACTAGGCTTCCACGAAACCCTAGATGGCTCAAATACTAGGTGGGCTAATTAGGTTAACAACAAATTGAGATAGAATATATTAGAAACCCTAGGTAGCATGACAACCCATAAGTTGTATTACTAACCAATAGAATCTCATAAATATATTCTCTATTAAAATAATTTGATAA
>JAIUZE010071420.1:0-18214 GCA_022085475.1 Heliosperma pusillum | reverse complement strand
AAAGCGTTATAACAAAAGGAAAATAATATTATACATAAGAATTATACAAGACGGGAGACATATCTCCCGTATAAATACGGAAATAAAAAGAGTGTATAATAATATACAAACTAAGAACCAAATATAGGTCCAAGGTAAATACTTCGCGCGCTAGCTCGTCAATGTACCCCAAATATGCATTCACCACCTGTTCGACCGCATTAAATATAAACACGGAAGCCACAGTCAGTGGGGAGTAACTCCGAGTTCTCCCAGCCACGAAATGTCGAGTTTAATGAAACATGAATAACATAAAAGCAATGTCTATGGAAAATACAAAACTTAAACATATATGATATGCTTTTCATGTTATGAAACAATTAAATAACATATAACCTATCATATGAAAGCTATCATGTGAAACCGATAATAAAATATAACAAGAGGTAGGGAAGCTGGTATGCTAGCTCAGAGGTTACCCTGTAACATGGCCATGATACCCTCGACCCTAATCAACACGTAATCATGTGAATCAGTTAACAACCGGTAATCCAAACTCTATCAACCTTAGCCGGCTTGCATCTCACCTTCTAAGATCATAGAATCATAAACAATGAAAGGACCCAATCCGTCTTCTACAAACAGGCATAAGTTCTTAGTACAGTCAATAGAAGACTTCTGTAACTCGAGTCTATACCACGGGTAGGATATACTTAAATATTTAGGCTCAGCGGTCACGCTAATGACATGGCCAAAATACCAAGCACACATCTGGGCTCAGCGGTTACCTTTAAAACATGGCCCAGATCAAAAGCACATATCTTAGCTCAGAGGTTACCCTAATAACATGGCCAAGATACGACTCAACCCTAAACCTAGACTGCGCAGACCTAGAGAAATGCGAAGATCCATCGCATCCAAGACCCATGATACAATCACATGAGTACCCCAAAGGAGATCCACCAAAGGGTTGGCTAGTACTAAAGCTGGCTCCATTCCCAAAGTGGAAGTAATAAGGCAGCCATGCCCCGACTTGAAGATCCATCAAGCCGGAACACAAAAGCTATCAAGCAGTGAACATATACTCGTTAAAGATAGTAAGGCCTATCAATGTCATGGTCCAAGATATTCATTTAGAATTAGAATGGTCAAGACGCCATATACTCATAATTCTCTATGGGTACTTAGTCAACACGACATATATCATACAATCAAACAGTCACGGGAAAAACATCCTATCATGTGACTAATGGCATATAAATCATATTCAAATAACATATCGCCTCATATCTACTAAGGCTAATTCATTAATTAAATACAACCTTACTTGAAGACAAATCCCCGACCCGAGTCCCGCGACGGGTCATCAGTCAAAACGGGGCTGACTAGATCTTAGTTTGACCAAACCCGTTTGGCCAAACCGGCTAGAAACAGAGTCTTAGCCATAGAGGCTTGAACATAAGAATATCACATTCATTTCATGTTACTTCATTCTATTTCTAACATGTGAATTTATTACTTCTTACCCAAAACCCGCTTGACTTACATGATATCAAATTAAACTAAAATCTCGTATTATGATTTCTAACATGTGAGAAATAATAATATAATGAAAAGCTTTTAATTAAATAATTTACTTACTAAAATTTCCCACTTGCTAAAAATTACAAAACACGATAAAATAACAATACTCAAAAACCGTCACAAGTCCAAGGAACCCACGGTTCATTTTGGACCGGTTTTGGTCCTCCTTTCTAAAAAACGTTTCTTAATATTTCCCGCATGCATAACATATTTAAAACCCATCAAAATAACAACAAAACAATCAAGTATCGACATAACCCACAAGGACCAAACACGGACCAACCAGACCGGGCTGGACCGGGTCTGAACCGGCCTGGTTTGGACCGGTTTCCAGCCCCCCAAAACAGCCACCTTTCACGGCCCCACCAACAATCAACCCCAAATTATTTCCAACATGTTTTGATTATCAAACAACCATTTTAACAACCAATTAAACCATCATCATACAAAAATCATGATTATTAACAAATCATCCAAATATGTCAAGAACACCAAACATGTCATAAATTCATACCACATAATCAAAATGATTACTTATCATGTTACTAATTAAAAACCGTAAATCATAAACAACAACTAAAGTATGTAACATTGATTCGTCGAGTAACTCGGAATCGTTACCTTAGCTAGCACAAAATCAAGTAGCACCAAAATATAAGAACTAAGAAATAAGAAACCCGTCTTCTAGTCTTCTCCTAAAATATACGAGTCACCAAACTCGTCTTCAAAATCTTCCCCTATAAGAAATGACAAGAATAATATTGTTAGAATTAAAACTTGATTTTCCATAATTAAGTGTTGAAAACGATTTTGTCGGAATTGAAAATAAACCGTACTTGAAGATGGAGAGCGAAGAGGAGATTCTAGAAATATAAGTTAGGACGGATTTGAATAAGAAATGAAGGTTTTATGATGATTTTGCTCAAGAACGACGAAGAACAAATGAAGAACGACGAAGAACGAATGAAGAACGATGAAGAACGATTAATTAGATCTTAATTTGATTTATTGTAAAAATGAAAAGTTGTTGGTGGGTAATGGGTTGAGGGAGCCGTGTAATATAGAGATAAATGATGAGTCGGGTTTTGAAATTGTTGTTACGGAATTGACTCGGTTTAAATAAATATATTACGGTAATTGATTAAATATTAAGTTAATTAAATCATTTATCAAGATATTATGTTATTGTAATCAAAAGAAATGAAAATATCAAGGCCTATTAGAGAGGAAGGAGCCGTGTGGCTTTGTGAGAATTCGGGTCTGTTTTGTAAACGATTTGCGTAATTTTCGTTGACGGATCGATAAAGTTATAAATATCTAAGATATTATTATTAGATTAATCAAAATAATGAAAATATCTCAAGTGAGTGGAAAAGGATGACATGGGCGGGTGACTCATGCCAAAGTCGGGTTTCGGGTTTGTTTCGGGATTTTAGATGACTCGGGAATAGTTAAATGACGTTCGGGTTAAAACCGTAAAAGTTATTCTTTAATTCCAAATAAATTCAAAATAATTATATTAATTTTTCATAAATCCCAATAAATCTTAATAAAAATAAATTAAAAATATTATTTTTTTAAATAAAATTTCGGTCTTCAAAATTACAAGGCGAGTCGGAAAAAAGTCAACGAAAGTCAAAGTCGACTTAAAAGTCAAGAAAAGTCAAAGTTGACTTAAAAGTTAAGAAAAGTTTATGACGACTTAAAAGTCAAGAAAAGTCAATGACGACTTTTAAAAAGTCAAGAAAAGTCAAAGACGACTTAAAAGTCAAGAAAAGTCAAAGATGACTAAAAACGAGATTTTCATGAAATCTCTCAGAAATTCCAAATACGAACTCGGAATTTCAAAATACAACTCGAAACAATAAATTCTATTTTAAAAACTTAAGTCTGCTGAAAAGTGTTAGTAAATATTTTTACTAGAAAAATTGGGTACTTTTCGGGTTGTTACAAATTCCTTGGTCCCTTGTCTCTTCATGGAACACGCTCCAAAATGGCACCGTCTTTTGGAAGACCGACTTCAGGAATCTCCGTTTATACAATAAATAATTACAAATATACAAATGAATACATAGCAAATTCCTATAATACATTTGATCTATAAAATGAAACTATTAATTATTACAAACCGGCGATACGAGATCGCAATAAATTACAACCGAATCGGTATTCCCTTACATTATGGGTAATACCGATTAAAATACTCTAGGCCATACTAGGTACAACTTGCATTTGAAATTAAATAAATGACATTCATTCATTCAAAATAAAAAACATAAATAAAATGCTGTAAAAATCATGCCAAAATCGCCCTTGACACTAGCCATGTTCATTCTAGCTCCGTTTTAAGGATTTTATCGATTTTTAACCATTAATAATCAATGATCAACACTTAAATCGTATTTAAGCTCAAAATAATTATCTAAGATAATTTAGAAATAAAAATTAGTCCCCACTAATTTTGTTTGTATTTAATTAGTTTGATTTGATCGTATTTGCTAAATATAGAGGTTTAATCATAACATTTATGAAATAAACTCAAAATAAACTTTAACCATCATAAAAATTTGAAACCAAAAATTTTATACATTTTGGAACATTTCCTGGAACTCTAAAAATAAAAAATATTTGCCCAAAAGTTTCGAATTTATTTTATGAAAAAATAACTTTGTATTTATCGGTTTTATCAAATAAAAACCAATAAATATAGTAAAATAGTGAAATAAATTACCAAATTTCATTAAGATGATATAAATCAGATTTTAAAATATACCAAAAAATTTCAATACCAAAAAAGAACGTTTCAATTTTATGAACATCATAATCTCATATTATCGGCTTTTATCTCATAAAAATCAATAAACATGCAATACTAAATTAAAAGTGACGAAATTTTACATACAGTATGTAAAACATTCATGTGATATTATATTAAAATTTAATGGCCATACTCAATATGAAACTATTTTTAGTTAACTTTTAACATAAAAAAACATGTTAACTCGGTTTAAAAATCATAAATCATAATAAATAACAAATTAATCCTTAAAATCAGCAAATTTAACAAAAATATTTTGAAGTCATTAGGTATGCATGCACCAAAATATTTCGTCCAAATCAAATTTAAACTTTAATTTTTGATTTTATTGGTTATCTTATAACTTAATAAAAATGCCCAAAATAAACATGCATGCTACAAGCTAGCTTTGATACTACATGAAGGTCCATAGATCCTAATTAGACTTCTATAATTAGATTAAAAAATTACAAAATAATTTGGTTAATATTAATGATCTATGTAACATGCATGCAAGTTAAAATGCATAAGAAAAGATAAGAAAAAATATCCTTACATTGATATTTTCGGAACAATAGGGCACAATAAGAAACTCCTTTCTTATTTTTCTTGAGCTAGAACAAGTGAATGATCCTCCTAAAATAACTTTCAAATAAGAAAGTCTCCTTACAAATTGCACTTAAGACTAAACCCAAACTAACAATATAAATTTAGACTAGAAAATATAGTGACAAGAAATAACTAATATTAGTTTTATTTCTACTCTAGTAGTAGTAAGAATATTAGTTGTGTAGAGAGTTTAGAGAGAGGTTGAGGATTTAAAGAGATATGAAAACAAGTGAATAATGAAGTGGAATAAAATGAACAACTATTGTTCTCTTTTATTAGCACATGGCCGGTTAACATGCTCATGTTGGAGCCAATATTTTGCTCATTTTTAATCTCATGCAAGGTGGTAGAGTGTAGGATTGTATATGATCATGTTCATGTGTCATACATGTCATAATCATGTGTTGTAGTGTGAATTAAGTAAAAAAAAATTCTCATTGTTTCTCCACTACTCATTTCGGTCCTCACTAGTAAGAAGTGGTCCATTTTGATTTTTAATAGTTGTCCCACAAATACTTATTAATCATATGCTTAATTATCTAGTATAATTAAGTGTTAATTTGATCATATAACAATTATATGACTCATTTGGAATATACGTGGCATGATTAGTATATTTTGATACTCCATGTCAGTTGATTAACGTAAATCGGTAACGCTCAGCTGACTAGAGTTAGACGTTATTGTCGTATGACGGCGGTGATCAACTGATTCATTTCGGTCACACCTATAGGATGAGACTCAAACAGAAAACTAATTATTTGTATACGATACAGTTTAATTAAGTCCCTTACAGATATATTTGATATATGTTTGGTTACGAGAGTTGTTTATTAAAAATTGAGTTAGGAACTCATTCCGTTTAAGTTTATTAGTCAATTATACGATAACTGACTGAATAAATTTTACTTCTTATTTTAATACGATTAAATAAGATTTAATTTATTAAAAATCGTTAATTCATTAAATTAGTTGAGGTCATGCATATATTTTGAGGTAGATGTAATTTGTTAATTATATTTACAAGAAATTGTAAAATAAATTAACTGAACATTGTGGGACCCATTATATATTGATATAATGGTAAAATATCACTTAAAAGTTAAGTATATATATTTGAGTCATATAATTGTTTTGTGATCAAATTAACACTTGATTATACTAGATAATTAAGCATATGATTAATAAGTATTTGTGGGACAAATATCAAAAATAAAAATGGACCATTATATGGCATAATGGACCGGATTTGTGCACATAGAAGAAGCATGTGTGTTATTCTTTTCTTAACACACAATCAACTATGTGATAGTGACATATCTTCCATACTTTAATCATCCTAAACACCCTTACACACTACCATTATACATGTGATTATTTTGAGCAAAAATAAGGCCTATGTTGAGTGGTATGGCCCGGACATGTGCTCTATATTAGAGCATTTTGGTTGTTCATTTTACCACTTGTTCATTCACTTATTTTTAGCTTATCTCTCTAAGAATAACATCTCACTAAACTCTCTCAAACTAATATTCCTAATACTAGAGTAGTAATAAAATTTATAATAGTTTCTTCTTATCACTATATTTTATAGTCTAAATTTATAGTGATAGTTTGTGTTTAGTCTTGGGTGCAATTTGGAAGGAGACTTTCATATTTGAAAGTTATTTCAAGGAGGATCATCCACTAATTCCATGCGCAAGAACAATAAGAATGAGTTCTTATTGTGCCCTTATTTAACCGAAAATTTCTCTTTGTAAGGAAATTTCATCTTATCTTTATTTTGGGTTTTTCTACATGGTACCCCTGTATTTTTGCGAATTCTACATAGTACCCCTCGTTTTTTCAAAATCTACATAATACCCCTAAACTTAATGAAAACCTCTCAAAATACCCATAATGCACTAATCTGTTTATTTTAAACGTTTATATTATGCACATTTCATTAATCTTTTGACAATAATTTTGCATGTCATTATCATAAATATCCTTTACACAATCATAAACATATTTTCTTTGTAAAAATTAACTGTTTTAAAACTCGATTTTTAGTAGTTTACTAAGTATAGGGGTACCAGTGATAATTTTAAAAACTAAGGGGTACCACGTAGAATTCGAAAAAACACAGGGGTACTATGTAGATAAATCCCTTTATTTTTATGCTTTTATATTTGCATGCATGATAACTAGATCCTAAATTATTTAGTAAATGTAATTTAATGAACTACTTAGAGAAGTCTAATTAGAGGTCTAGAACTTTCATGTGGTATCAGAGCTCAATTGTTACATGCATGTTGATTTTAAGCAATAAAATCGAGTTATACGATAACTTGAGTAAAATCGAAAATTTGTGTTAAAAATGGTTTGCACAAATTTTTTTGATTTTCATGCATACCTACTGACCTCAAAGTAGTTGTGATCAAATTTGGTGATTTTAGGGATTGATTTGCTATTTATTTTGATTTATGGCCTTTAAATCAAGTTAATATGCATTTTTTATGTTAAAAGTTAACTAAAAATAGTTGCATGTTGATTCTGGTCATGAAATTTTTATATAATCTTACATGCATGTTTTACATACTGGATGTAAAGTTTCGTGATTTTTAATTAAGTTTTGCATGATTATTGATTTTTATGAGATAAAAGTCGATAAAGTGAGATTATTATGTTCCTAAAATTGAAACATCCTTTTATGGTCTTGAAATTTGTTGGTACATTTTATAATATGATTTATATCATTTTTGTGAAATTTTATAATTGTTTTCACTATTTTACTATATTTATTGGTTTTTATTTGATAAAACCGGTAAATACAAAGCTATTTGTTCATAAAATTAATTCAAAACTTTTGCGCAATTTTTTTTTTGTTTTTGGAGTTCTTGGAAATTTTCCAGGATGTACAAAATTTTTATTTCAAAATTTTATGATGTTTATTTGTTTTTTTTTAATTTGAGTTTATTTCAAAAATGTTGTGATTAAACCTCTATATTTAGCAAATACGATCGATTCAAGCTAATAAAATACAAAAAAAATTAGTGGGGACTAATTTTGAGTTTTAAATCAGTTTCAATAATTAGTTTGAGCTTAAATACGATTTAAGTGTTGATTATTGATTTTTAATGGTTAAAAATCGATAAAATCCATAAAACCGAGCTAGAATGAGCATGATAAGTATTAAGGGCGATTTTGGCATGGTTTTACAGCACTTTATTAATGTTGTTTATGTTGAATGAATGAATGTCATTTATTTAATTTTTAATGCAAGTTGTACCTAATATGGCGTAGATTATTTTAATCGGTATTACCCGTAATGTAAGGGAATACCGATTCGGTTGTAATTTTAATTGCGATCTCGTATCGTTGTTTATAATAATTTAATTTCATTTTCTAGATTAAATGTATAATAGGAATTTTAGTTGTATCTTTTTGTAATTAATTATTATGAAGACGGAGATTTTCGAAGTCGGTGTTCCAAAAGACGCTGCTTTTTTAAAGCGTGTTCCATGAAGAGGCAAGGGCCTAGGAGTTGATTTCCGATTTGGTAATCATCTTGTTAATTAGATTAGCTAGGTGGTCATACTGGGATTTATTAATTGCTTGCTTTATGATTTTCCGCTCATGCCAAAATCGCCAACATGCATTTTATTTCTCGATTGTCAATTCAACGTTATTCACAATTCACCGACTTATTTCACTTCTAGGGAGTTAATAACTAAATTGACAAGATCTCTCACATAACTTAAAAGAAATTTAGATTTAGCCTTACCAATTGAAGCACTTATGAACCCCGTGTTCATTAAGGCAACCACATTGTGTACCCTTTTTACCTCGGGTAAGTAGGGTAATGGGATCACACGCCTAAATTGGGTTGGACTCAACGGGATAAGCGTTATCCCGTGACTAGGAGATGGATTTGGTTGAAATCCGTCGACCGAGAGTTATAGGGGTAGAATTAGTCAAAATGTTGATTTACCGTTTATTACATAAAAGTGGCATAACATGTTCATTTTTATCTAGAATGCGGGTCTCGGAATCACTTATATAATTTCGTGAGGGGTCATTATATGAGGGACTTGTTAAAGTTGTTTTACAAGTGAATTATATATAAGCAATGAATGTTTATTTTCCGTTGATATTTATTTTATTCGCGCAATGACATATATTTATCCTTCTACAAACTTGTAAATCCGTTCAATCGTGGAAAGGAGTTTCCATTAATTTATACGGTATCATTTTTGAATGCGATTTAAATCTCCATTTAAACCACCATAGCTAAAGATAAAATGAATTTTTCCTTTTGATCCTCTTATTCACCATTGCAAATGTCTCTTATGAAGAGTATACGAATATTTCATGTCACACTTTGTCAAAATCATTTTGAGTTTTTAAAAAATAAAAAAACTTTTGACGTCTTCTTATTACAATGGTGCATCAATCTTTTTGTTCCAAAGAAAATATTCGTATTTTTTGGTATGTCGTCATAATGCTCCTTATCGAGGCTTACCTTAAAATAAGCCAAATCAGTTGGGACGACTAGGTTACTCAATTTCTTTGAAATCGTGAATAACCAAAATACCGTAGTCACTTCATGAAAGGTTTATCCTTTTGAAGGTAAAATCATGAATGAAATGAAGAATAATCTTCATAATAATTCTAATCTACTTGTCTAAGTAGAGATTCATAAAAGTGAGTGGGAGCTCTAAGAGGGATCGATGTTTTATTCTTAATTGTTAAGAAGAGGACGAGGTTCAAGAGTAGGTTGGCACGATGTTGGCACAAGGCGAGGGCAAAAGGCAAGCTATTTTGAATAAGCAATGTCAAACCCAAGCAAAGTGCTGAATCCAACCTTTGATGATTCTTTTATTAATGTGTAGGACACTCGAAAAGAATCTGCCCCAAGTTTTCTGGAGAGAAAGAAATTGGGTGTACTACACCGAAAATTACTTTCATCCACAATATCTATATGATCGACATTTATTTTGCTTTATGCAATGTTTGGGTATTAGATACCTATTATGGTTCTCATCAATGTATTTGATACATATAATAATGATTCGTGCGACGACTAGCCATGATTAAATGTCGACCTACAAGGGAAATAGAGTTATTGTAGTTTTTATTTCTATAGAGACATATAAAAGTTATAATGTGCTCAATCTAGTTTTAGATTTAGAGGTATACTTTAATAAAAGTTATTATGTACACAACCTCTAAATAAGAATATCAACTTTTGTGTAAGACACAGAGTGTTTCACTTTTGTGAATGGAACAAGCGTTGTATCTTTTTATACCTATACTTGGTCAATGGTTATGTCACCCCAATCAAAGGTAATTATATTCTTGACCTAAACTAGAAATTACTTGTCATATAGATTCTAAAAGGCTCAAAATTGGTGACCCAGATCTAGTCATAATCCTGGATTGTGTAGCACATTAAGAGGTTAGTATTGACTAGTATCCCTAAAACATTTGATTTTGAATCTTATGGTGTGTGCAAATCTTGTATTCAAGGCAAGATGATTCATGCCCTTTTTATTGAAAAGGAAATCGACCTGGTGAGTTATTGGCCCTATTACATAAGAATATGTGTGGTCCAATAACAAACACAACCAGAGATGGTTATGACTACTTCACTTTATTTACCAACGATTTAAGTAGATATTGTGTTTGATTCTACTTAATGAGGTGCTAAGAGAAATCTTTGAAAAGTTCAAAGAGCTTCAATGTAAATTAGTTAACCACCAAGAGTATTAGATCAAGGACTTACGACCAAATCGTAATAAGAAATATCTAAGTATTGACTTTGATTTTCACCAAAAGTATTGTGAAATAGTTTCACGAGTTAACTTCTCTAACACACATTATGAGATAAGATGTTGTTGAATAGAGAAACAAAACCTTATACGATATGGTTTTATCTTTGTCAAGTTACTATGAGCCACTTGACTAACCTTGGGCTTTTATTATTTTGTCTGCTATTTCATTTTCCACCATATCAAAGCACATTTGAAACAGTCTGATTTTATTCCATATACGATATGCATGGGTAGCATACCTAATTTGTAAGTTATCTGAATGAAACAAGTGCTCAATAATCCTACGTTCATCACGAAAACAAAGCGTTTGTGAGTCATGATGCTGTCTTCCTAGAAAAGTACATTTTTTTCTAAAAGACATAGTGGGAGAAAATGTTTCAAGAGCCACAAACTGAGCATATGCCTGAAAAAGGTTTTCCTCAATGTTTGCTTAGCAGTTATTTCATGCCAAACCTATGAGGTCAGGTGGAACACTCTTTGATAGTGATGAATTCGTATTACTTTTAGAAAGTAACTAACCAGTGACTTATAAAAGACTGTTTCTAGTCCCAATTTCATGCTATGGCTTAGAGTCATGCGATTCATAATGGACTCCATGCACGATGGTCATGTATGTGACCTGGTAAATTTTGCTTGAAAAAGTACGACCTCTTCAATGTAAATAGATTTTTAAAATCAATATCTGCATGGATAAACATAAAGATGTATTTTTCAAAACTAGATTGGTAAGCAAAGAGTTTTCACCAACCTTAATGCTTCGATCCATTCGAATATACTTAGCGATTGCAGCATTTCATAATAGTATGATGACAATTGGATCTCAAGAACCACTTTCTTAAATACGATTCTAGAAGAGGTAGTATATTTTATATTCACCTGTGGGTTTGTAGATCCTCATTATCCTTAGTTAATTTTCAAGCTTAAGAGGATGTCTTAAGTAAGCACTAAAGAGTTGGAATTAATGTGTCAATCATCTCATAAAATATTTCTCGACATCTCGAGGAATTATGTTGATACAAGAAGTTTAGTGGGAGTAATGTAAATTTCATAAGTCTTATATGTGGAGACATATTGATCATTTTAGATGATGAAAGATTTTGGAGAAGTAGAATACATCTCTTAGATATCTTGATTTATGGAGATAAATCTAAAAGGATATTAGCATTAAGTCAAAATTCTTATATTGATAAGATCTTTGACTAATTAAAGGAAGTTGAACAAATGATAATTGATTCCTTTTGCTTCTGCTACGGGATCAATTATATACGTTGTGATGTATGCTCAATCCGACAATTCGCATGCTTTGAGCATGACAAGTCATTTGCAATTAAATCCAAGTGAGAGTCACTTGATAGACATAAAGAACATCCTTAAGTACTTGCGAAGGACTAAAGATATTTTCCATGTGTTTGGAGTTTAAAGTGAGTTGCGTGTAAGGGGTACACAGACTTCAGTTTCCAAACTGATCAAGGTGATTTGAAATCACGAACTGGCTGTTTTTTTATAGAAGATTTATTTGTTGAAAGAGTACCAAGCAGAAAGGACTATTGAAAAGGTTCCAAGTAGGAGTGACATTTCCAAATATAAATGTCATGTATCCGATGGTAGTGTTTCAGGCAGTTAATCATTGGGGATTTAACAACGGAAATGGAGTACATTGCATCATTTGATGAGGCATATGAAAGTAGCATGGATTCGACAATATGGAGGGACTAGGAGTAGTTCCTACAGCTGCATATCCTATCTCATGATACTGGTAAAACAGTGGGAGCTACCTTTAGGCTTAGTGGCCTAAGTCTAGATTCAAACCTAGAAACGTACTCAGAAAGTTCTATGTAATATGAGATTACGTAGATAAAGGAAAACAACAATCAGAAAGATGGGAAAGATGCAAGTATTGCTAATCCATTAACCATGCGTTTTGCAGGCTGAACATGATAGTCATGTCATTTCAATGGGGATTGAACCGTGTACCTCAATTGCTGGAGATTATGAGATATGAAATTATTGATAGCGTATCAATTTGTCCATATATTTGATAATCGCATTCATTGTTAGAGTTTCATTAAAAACTCCCTTATTTAGTTTGACTAAATTTTAATACTTTGTTTATCCGAATTGGTTGAAAGAAAAGTTGAACCCAGTTCAAGTGAATAGGATGAACTTAGTGTTTTGTCCCTAGTCACTTATATGAGGTGACGTCTCAAAGTGACTAGATTGTAAGTCGATCGATGGTTGGTTCAGCACCATTGGGTCATGGAGATGAGTGGTCTTTTACATAGACAGATTGTGGAGACACTCTGTCGGGCAGTGACCATGATAGAGTCCCTTATCAAAATTGTTGAAGCTTGGTCGTGGCAGGAATTTCTATTTTTATTCCTAAGAGTCGATTCTTTAGACTGGCGACCATTTACCTGAGTCGGTGTAGTTTCCGATTGACTTTGATTTTTGTCCTAGGTCGTGCCGTGAAAAGAGGCCGATGGGCATCTTCTGGGTCATGGTGATCTGCTTTATACAATGTAAGTTAGGTCAACAGGAATTGTCCACCCACGTTGGGTATTAACATCTTCGGGCCACTCGAGGAGTAGTGACTGGAAATGCGTGGCCACGCTCGGAAGAGATTTCTGATCGAGAAAACCACTTTATTTATGTAGAGTCTATTGATCGAATACGAAAGAGGGGGTGAATTGAGTATTAAAAACTAGCCCCACTTTTTCGATTTTATATGATATGTAATTAATTATTTGATCTTATAGATTAAAATCAACTAATTAATTAATCAAAGTAAGTACTAGTAACGAAATAACGAAAAGTAAAGAGAGGCACACGTGATTTTTGAACGGGTCCAGTTTCAAAAGTTGAAACCTACGTCCACTATTCTCGATTAATAATCCTTAGTACCTTTCTCAGGATTACAAAAATTATCAACCCACTCGTATAATCAACTATGATTATAACTCAAGGTGAGTATCGCTAAATACTCCATACTATCTTACGTTAATAAGAAATTACAATATAACTCACAAGGATTCTCGTTAAAGAATAAGTAAGATTATGTGATGTACTATTATCCAATAACGTATTTCACGTGAGCGATTGACAAAAACAGATGCACGACTATTTTCAAAAAAAACAAACACTAAAAATAATAAATATTTTGCTCAAGGTTTGCTTTAAAAACGATTTGTAAAAAATCTCTCAATGTGTATATAAGTCGTTTTGTATGATTGAGATGTAAGGAGTATTTATAATAGAAGCATAGGAGATATAAAATCTAAAACTCTCGCTTAATATTTAAGAAAGATATTTATCTTTAATATCTCAAAATATTATTTGCTTTATCATTTAGAATTATATTTATCTTTAATATCTCAAAATATTATTGTAAAGATATATTAGAATCCTAGGTTAAGGTAAACAAGGAAACAAGCCTATGGGGGCCGAAATCCTTATCTCCACGAAACCCTAGGAGGCAAAATCCTTGGTTTACACGAAACCCTAGGTGGCACAACTACTAGGTGAGCTTATTTGTAACACCCGGAAATGTACCCTATTTTTCTAGTAGAAATATTTTACGAAATCTTTTCAGCAATTTTAAGTTTTAAATTAGCTTTTTATGTTTCGAGTCGAATTTAGAATTTCCGAGTTCGTATTTGGAATTTCTGCGAGATTCCATGAAAATCCCGTCTTAAGACGAGTTTGACTTTTCTTGACTTTTGAGTCGAGTTTGACTTTTCTTGACTTTTGAGTCGAGTATGACTTTTCTTGACTTTTGAGTCGAGTTTGAATTTTCTTGACTTTGGAACCGTCTTTGACTTTTGGTTGACTTTTTCCTTACTTATCCTCATACTCTTTAACCTATTTTTCATTCAACAAACACCAAACTCATTTCTTCTTCTCTAAGAAACCCAAAACCTTGCCTCCATTTCCATCCATCTTCGAATCATCGCTACGCCTTCATTTCTTGTTCAAATTCACGTAAGTTTGTCTTATTCTTCCCACTTAGCTTCCTCTATCCGTATTGGTAATAAAATTACCGTCTTTCTCGCTTTTTAAATTATCCGTCTTTCTTAAGGTGAATGATATTCATCTTTTATTATGTAATTGTATGTAGGTGGAGACTAGGAGGGTTTAGAAACCGTTTAAAGACGCGAAAAGGTAACGGTGAAGGGTTACTCGATATCATTTACGTGTTTTATGTGATTTCTAGGATAGAAACCGTATGTAGATTATGGTTAGTAAGCTTATGACTTGTATTGTTGTTGATGGATGTTGTTTGTTGTTAATTGATATGAGAATTGATGATTTGTAATGATAAATGAGGTTTTTGTTGTTGATAACATGTTGATTTTTGTTCGTCCTTGAGTCCCGTGAAGGACGCAGGCTGCGTTGGGGGACGACGGGACGCAGGCTGCGTCGTAGGACGCAGGCCGCGTCACCCGCTGCCAACAGAACTTTTCCTGCACTGACCCCTTTTCGTAAAATGATCATATCTCCTTCGTTACTTGCTTGTTTTGGGCGTGTGACATCTCGTTGGAACCGTAAGAGGATAAGCTATCACCTCCACTTTGAATTGCTGCATTACCATGTCTAGAACTCTAGTTATGACCGTTTGAAGTGGACCCTTGTTTTCGTTGGTTTCCAAACAACGTTGTTTTGGAGAGGTGATCTATGTTTTTATTCATTATGCTTCATAAACTTGTTCTAATGCTTATGTATCATGTATTGACTCATGTTTATCATATTTAAACTTATATGATTCCCTATTCTCATGTTTTGTCGGTTTTTGGTATGTCCCACTTTGAGTCGGTTTTACAAATGTATGATTTGAGCACTAATGATTTGTGCTTTGAACTCTCATTTCCCGGCTACACCCTTATACTCGTTAGACTGGAATGTCGGAGCGATGGGGTGTATCCTTGATGCTTGTATACATGTTTAGTGGGGATATGACGACGTTGTTAGGAGGCGAACGCAATGCGTTGGTCGACCCGACCGTCAAATGTTGTATACTTGCGAGGTGGTGTTATTGCATGTAGCGTACTAGCTTTACTTTTGACTATAGATCTCTTTCCGCCTCTTTCGTGAATTGATCTACCGAATTTGGGGTACTCGGCATATATATTGTAAGTCCGTGTCTTGGATGTGGAACGTCTTACCACATGTCGAATCGGAACACGTCTTATTCCGAGAGTCTGGCCAGGTTTAGACTAGGACCGTATTATTATCGTCGTCCTACCGAGAGGATTAGAGTCTTGTGTGTACGAAAAGTCTTATCGTACATGATTCCAGGAAACGTCTTATCCTGTGAACTTGTTTTGTCTAGGTCATGAGTATACGAAACGTCTTATCGTATACGGTTCCGGAAAACGTCTTATTCCGTGAGCTTCCATTGGCTTGTCTTGCTATTGTACACGATGCTAGTGCGTTTCATTTACCGTGAGAGATGTCGTCAATATATTGGTATTGTTGGATGAATGATTATATGATTGATCATTGAATGACTTGGTATGGTTTGTTTGTGGAGTCTCAATCTTATCAAGTATATGCCGCTAACGGTGAGATGTAAGCCCTAGTGAGTATATAGTTGCCTAAGGGTGTCTTTCCCGAGTCTTTGAATATCATGATGGTTTCGAATTGATTTCCACATGATCTTTTTCATTTATATATTCTGTAGTGCCTTATATTTCTTATCGCAACTCACATGTATATATATATATGCATGCTTTACTTTTGTATTTTCTTCTATGTACGTTTAATGTGATATGGCTGGGAGAAACCGGAGTTACTCCCCACTGATTGTGGCGTTCATGTTTTTCATGAATGAACAGGTTGCTTGCATGGATGGCTTTTTGCTTATGCTATTTTGGGTTCGGGTGTGAGCTAGCGGGCGTTGTCCCTGGATGAAACACCTCTAGACGTTGTTTAGCTAGTTGCTAATTACTTTGTCTTTTGTTAACACTTTGAGAGACTACGTCTCGTGTGGTATTTTTATTTAGTTTGTAATATTTTGACACTCCTCGTATTTTTCTATCTTGCATGTATAAAGGTTTTTAAAATACCGTATTTTCCGCTATATAATTCACATGCTTGTATGTTTTATATTTCCGCATTCGCGAGGGTTGTCAAAGTTGGTATCAGAGCTTTATCGCTCCCGACGCACACACGTGAACCCTAAACTTAAATTACTTGACCTTGAAATAATAAATGAGAGATGGGTAGACTTAAGGACCTAAGGTGGTAGTCTTTGGTGTACTTGATGTTTGTTAGGTTTTAACTTGTTTGTTGATTGTGTTGAGTGATGTTATGTTTGTTTGTATCTACCGTTTTGAGGTGGATCATTGTGTTACCTAGAAGAAGTATCCTCTATCTAAGATTTGAAGATTGACAAGCCTAATTGAAGTGTATTTCTTCCTCATCTATGAATTCTCTCGTCCTTAATGTATTATGCCCTCTTCCTTCTATCGAGGTGCTTTTTTCTCTTCCAACTTGTTTGCCTCTTGGAAATTACTCTGGATAGTTCCTCCATTTTACCATTGGTATCCTTACCTTCCTCTTGTAACAGTTTTGTGGATGCCATACCCAATTGTTTGTGGTATATTATACTTGGTTGGAAGAACTTTGAATTTTGTGGAATATTAGTGTTTGCAAGAATGAATTTGTGATTTGAGGAAAATGGTGTAGATCTAAATTCACCCTATATTGATGATTGGTTGTAACTCTAAGGAAGGGTAGTAAGATAAGTTTGATGATTTTAATGCTTGATGCTTGCCATGACTAATGTGTAGCTAGTTCATGGTATTTGATGGTGTAAGGTTGAATGGGTTGGCTATGACTTCTTAACCCATTAGTGATTTAATCTTTTGAACTTAGGAGATTAGTAATATTAGAGTGCCTTGAGGATCATATCTAAATTGGAGCTAGTTGTTCTAAGTGAGAATATTTGGATGATATCTTGGTAGTGTGGTCCAATATAGCTTTGAGGTAATTAATTGACCGTGCTTGTGGGTTTCGCTATTGTTGTGTTGTGGAGTATAAGGCTTGGTGGAAAGGCTTTTGGCTATAGTCTTTGGTATTCTCAGACAGAGTTATGATCCTTATCTTTATGATGGTTATCGGAGACTCGTTTGAAGTTAGTAAGTGATTTGTTTTTTGTAAGTTGAACCATCTTACTTGGAGGATTATAATATGTAGCGAGAATTTCGTTGATGTGCAGGGCTATGACTGGTATAATACCTTGGGATGTTAATGATGATGTTTGGCTTGATGTTGTACTTTGATAATACTGAACTCGTGGGCTATAGACTTGAAGATGACCGAGTATAAGAGAGTATTTGTTAGTCCTTCAATTAAACAAACCTTTGAGGTTGTGTTGAATATTTGAACTAAAGGAATGTTACTATGCTTGAATTTCAATTCCGCAATTGGG
>JAIUZE010071419.1:0-28454 GCA_022085475.1 Heliosperma pusillum | reverse complement strand
TGATCCGAGCAAATGCTTCGACTTCCTCCTTTTTGTCCTATGTGATGAATGCATGACCCCTTCCCCACGAAACCTAGCCTATATAAGGAGTGTTTCAGCACACACCTCTATACACTTCTCTCTTTACACAACCCTAGATTAGAATTAGAAAAGCCTAGCCTCCATTTTACATTTTTAGCGTCTTTAGTTTAGTTTTTTCTTTCTTTCTCCATTTTGTAGTTTTAGTTTTAGATCTAGTTTTCTCTAGTCTAGTTTAGTTCTACGTTTCCTTCAATTGTAATTGTTCTACTTGTAATTGGAATTCTAGTTTCCGGGTTTGCATTTTCCTATTCAAGTTCCTATTCCATTTCAATCTTTGCTCATCCTTTCCGGTAATCCTTATTCTTGTTTTTACATTATAATTTCATATTCTTTTAGTATTTCATTTATCTTGATTACCATTCTTAGTTTTATAATCTTAGTTTCCCTTTCATTGTTAATCATGCATAAGTAATCTTTGTTCTAGGGGAAGGGTTAACATGTCTAATTAATTTATAAGTATAAATTGATTTCGGGTAGAATTGTTTTAGTTGTCTCTATTTCTTGTTTGATTCTCATGATAAACTTTGATTTAAGGCCTTAATCAATTGTTTATACTTGTCAATTTCCGTCTCAAGGGCGAGAGTCGAGATGAAAATTAAAGGACTGGCAAGAATAGTTTAATGACCTGGCAAGGCTTAAAAGACGTTAGGACCCGTTAAAAAGTCGGTATGAATCCGAAAGGAATATACCATTTAAAGACTTAGACAACTATGATTTTTCTAAACCCGTAATCAACTTTGGTTTTAAATTGATTAGCATCTGAACCCCGATCCCTAGATTCTTTTCTTTATTGTATTGTTATCATTTTTATTATAGCATTTATTAATTAGTGACAAACATTTGCCAATCGTACAAGATAGAGTTCTAACCATAACTATTCAAGTTTCTCCCGTCTCCCCGAGATCGACCCCTTACTTCCCTAATTACATTAATTTGTTGTTAGCCTAGTTTGGGTTATTTATCTTTGATTAGGTTATGCGACAACCCTATCAAGACTATACCGATCAAATACTCATACATCTCACATAGGTCACATACATCTCACATAGGTCACTACCTACATTACTTCCAAGCCATAAGCGATTCCACCAAAATTTTCGCACACACTCTTTGATTACTATCCGACAATTGCCCATAAATGATTATCCACTAGTATATGCCATATTATTCTATCCCAAATTCACATACATCTCATTTGAAAACACTATCACCTTCCCTTACTATTTGTTACAAAAATATGTCATTTGCATATCTAATACTTAGCCCAAAAAATGTTCCTCCAAATATTTTTCTTCTCATTTGCCTCATTTCATCTCATACTTTAAAATACATATCATTTTACGAGCTCCTCATTTTATTCCAATTACGCTTTTCTATTGCGTCAACTACTCCTTGCTCAATCAATTCGCTATTTATACTTCTTCAATTCATACCAATTACAATTAGTCATTATCCCAAAGATTCACTCTCACTATCTAGTCCCCCAGTAACGCAACTACTTTCTTATTATCTCAAGATTTCAAACTCAACAACACGTCTTTACAATCTTCTAATCATACACAATAATACTTTCCCTTAACATACTATTCTCCTTTATTCGCTACCAATAAGCTCAAACAAATGACGATACTTATCATATATTATTATCCATTAGAATACCTCAAAATTATGCTTACCTCCTATCCTACTTTCCAAAGGCATTTTATCGTCACAATCGTTTCTTAGTAACCCGAATGTCCACCGAATCCATCACATCCAAGTCTCACTTACTTATTAAGCGAACTAATCTGTCTAGGTACCATCATCATTATATTCCTCTATATCGCTCCTCACCGCATATATCCCTAATCAACTTATACATTCCTATCTCCCTCAATATTTCCCATTTATAACCATTCATATTTCTCTTCTAAATCCTCAATTCTTACATTACCATTTCCACATTATCATTTGATCATATAAACACACACGCCTCTATATATTGCTCAACACACAACATCATTACACATCTCATATCACAACACCGATTTTCTCTCTCCTTCTCTCACAAGGCTCATCAATCGTTTCGTCTTAATCATATATAACCACACACATTTCTCACAAAACAATACTATCATTGGGAACATTATGCACTTATAGAATCCGCCAACCTCACTCCCCAAGATGACACTTCCTTACACATATTCAAAATATGGAACAATAACTTGGTACATAATTTAACAAGTTCGCAATTCACCCGTTGTGGCGAAGCCACTCGGTCGAGTGCAACACACTTGGTCGAATAAAAGACACTTGGTCAAGTACACACACTGCTCGATCAAGTACGACGCACCCGATCGAGTACACACTGTACTCGGTCGAGTACACGCTCCTGTAACCATCCAGAAGTAAAGATATAAGACACTCGGTTGAGTGACAAGTGCACTCGGTTGAGTTCCCTAATACACTCGATCGAGTGCGACGGATTTCTCAACAATGACCAATTTTCGTAAAACGGACATATTTCTCTCAATGCTAAGTCGATTTAGGCTCATGACCTACCATTAGCACCGTAACAGTGCAAGATACCACCTGCACTTGAAATTACATCAATAGCATTTCTAAAACTCAAGTTATGACAGTTTAAAGATAGACCTTCTATATTCAAACTTCATACAATTCAATTTTTTTTGTTACCAAACAAATTACCACTCTTCAACATACCTCATACCACATAAAAGATCATAGTTCACAACCATTTACATGTACTCATCATCTCAACATATCAATAACAATTAACTCAAAATCATACTTCATTCAAACATGCCACATTTCATACATATTTTTCATGTTCATCATGCAATTCTTTCGTATACAGATATTACATGCCATACCCATATCTCATCACCACTTCATATCAAAACCATCACATTCCATACTCATATCTCATCATCACATCTTATCAATTTCACCAATCAAACCTGGTAATCACATCACACACAGTCACACACATATACGTCCTGACACTTCCCCGTTGTTACCGACTAAGAGTTATAGGGGCAAAGTTGCAATTTTAGGACGTATCCCAAATCCTTGCGGTAGCTCCCTACAACTTCTACCCGGGTTCATTTTATTAGACACTCCTAGGATCTTTGGGTTCATTGGTTTTAGGTTCCAAAATCGTCGCTCTGATACCATTTTGTAACATCCCAATCTACCAAAGATCGTTACAAGACCTCCTTAGTACATCAGGATGCTACCATCTCGGTTGCCCGAGGTAGTACATATCAAATAGACAATCAAGCAACAATACTTTATTAAGTAATAGTTTAAATACTTTTTACAATATCTCAAATCAAACTGTAACTGTCTTAAACAAAATATCAAACCAACGGAAATATAAAGTGACAGTCTAAGTAATCTAAACAATGCAGAAGCTAAGAATCGTCAGCAGCGATCCCATCAAATCCCTAAGCGAGCTCAAACAAAATACCTCCTAGACACCTACTCACCATTCCCCAATGGATCACAGCATTTTTAGAAAACATTAATGGGTTCAGTAACAATATACGCCGATCAATGTACAAGACAATAAGAGTAATCATCCGAGGAATAGAAACCGGAGGCCCACCGCAACATTTACCTCAGCAGCATCAGGTTACTATCCCTAACCTGCAAAACAACCTATTGATCCCAGACCGAAGCCATAGGCATCAAAATTCCATCTCATCGCAGTGAGATAACCGAAACATTAATGTGCACATCCCCCTCGTAGCGGGAGAACTACGAGGGGCAAACTCGGGGGGGGGGGATCCGTCTCCTAACGGACCACCAAAATAGTAACTAAGTAACCACTCCAAACTACAATCCCAACTCCATCATCATCATCAATCAATCAAATGCAATATCATAATAATTCATCTTATTCTAATGATTAATATACACAATTACTGAGTAGGAAAACCTTACCTTTAGCAATAATCCGATCACAAGATTTCACATGGTCATCCTTCACAAATCTATTACCTACATTACATAATCATGTATAATTACAACATTTCCATTCAACTAAACATGCCCGTAAACTAGACTCTTCATGACCTATATCTTAATTTCAACTTAAGAACCAAAATCGACTTTCCCTTACTTTTCAACATAACACACCTTGACTATAAAATGCATAACTAATTCCCTAAAAATCCAATCGATGCAAGGCTAACTATTCTAGAAACCTTAGACTCTCATCTCCAACTTCTTTCCGAGATCTGTAATCGAATCACCAACCCATCATGACTCAAAAGATAGATTTATCACAACTGACAAAACTCGTCGCATAAAGTTTAACGTTTCATAAAATAGATTTAAAACATTATTTTTGAGAAATTGCAGAGCCTATCATCATCTACACTCTTCAAGGATAATGTGTAAAAAATACTTGGATTAGATTCAACATATAAATTTGGTTTTCAGAACTTTTCAATTAACATAAGCAAAACCGCGTTATTCTGGATAGATGCTTATAAATAATTTACACAGGACAAACGACATAAAATTTAGCTACGAAATTTGACAAACAGAAACTAGGCTTGGAATAAACGATAGCCTCTTTTTAAAAATTTTGAAGAAAGCGTATTTGCGATAGTTAAAACAATTGAATAAGATGACCCAACAAATCTGTAAACTTATGTAACAATCAAATCATTCTAACCCTAATCAAAGGTGATGATGCACGACTCATACTACACAATCAAGGACTCTAAAATATGATTAATAATAAAAGAATTTAAATAAGTTACAATGAAAAAACGAGATCTGTAACAACCCGTAATTTGAAAGACCGAAATTATATTTGAAAAATAATAAATTTAATTTATTTTAATTTATTTAGATTTATTTGAATTTATGATAATTTAATATAATTATTTTGAATTTATTCGGAATTAAAGAGAAGGTTTTACGGTTTAACCCCGAACGTCATTTAACTATTCCCGAGTCAACTTAAGTTCCGAAACAAACCCGAAACCCGACTCTTGCATGAGTCACACGCCCAAGTCAACTCTTTCCACTCATATTAGATCTTTTGATTAAACTAATAATAATAACTAGGATAATTGTAACTTTATCGATCTGTCAACTTAAACTCCGCAAATCGCTTAAAAACAGACCCGATTTCTTCTACAACCACACGGCTCCCCTCTTCCTCTTAGGATTAGATATTTTCTTTCTTTTGATTACAATAACATAATATCTAAATGATATCTAGATATTTGATTAAATTAACTTAATATCTAATAATATCTAAACAATTACCATAATATAATTATAAAACCCGAGTCAATCCCGTAACAACAATTTCAAACCCCGACTCCATTATTCCTCTATAATTACACGGCACACCCTCCCCCATTACTCACTAACTATCTTTTCATTTTACAATAAATCAACTTAATATCTAATTAATACCTTCTTTAATATAACCAAAATCGTTCTTGGTGTTCTTGAGCGTTCTTGGTCGTTCTTGAGCAAAATCGTCACAAAACCTTCGTTACTTGGCCAACTCCGTCCTAACTTATATTTCTAGAGTCTCCTCTCCGCTCTTCATCTCCATGTACGTTTTATTTTCAATTCCGACAAAATCGTTTTCAACACTTTAATTGTTGAAATCAAGTTTTAATTCGAATAATGTTATTTTTGTCATTTCTTATAGGAGAAGATTATGAAGACGAGTTTGGTGACTCGTATATTTTAGAAGAAGATTAGTAGACGGGTTTCTTAGGTCTTATTTTGGTGCTATTTGATTTTGTGCTAGCTAAGGTAACGATTCCGAGTTACTCGACGAATTAATGTTACATACTTTTACTTATGTTTTTATTATATACGGTTTTAAGTAGTAACATGATAAGTTGTTATTATTATTATGTTGTATGAATTTTGTAACATATTTAGTGTTTTTGACATGTTGATGATTTGTTCATAATTATGATTTTTAGTATGAATGATGGTTGAATTGGTTGTTAAAATGGATGTTGTTAATTAAAACATGTTAGAAATAATTTGGAGTGGTTGTTGGTGGTGGCCGTGAGTGGTGGCTGTTTTGGTGGCTGGAAACCGACCCAAACCAGGCCGGTCCAGGCCGGTTCAGACCCGGTCTGGGTTGGTCCGTGAGTTGGCTTTTGGGTTGTGTGGATACTTGATTGTTTTGTTGTTGTTTTGACGGGTTTTAAATATGTTAAGCATGCGGGAAATATTGAGAAACGGTTTTAGAAACGGTGGACCAAAACAGGCCCAAACTAGCCCGTGGGCCCAGTTCAGGCCCGGTCTAGTCCAGGCCCGGTCCGGTCTTGGCTGAACCGTGAGTCCCCTTTGGACTTGTGACGGTTTTTGATTTTATTGTTATTATTATATCATGTTTTGTAATATTTAGCAAGTGGGAAATTTTAATAAGTAAATTATTTAATTAAACGGTTTTTCATAATGTTATTATTTCTCACATGTTAGAAATTATAGCATGAGATTGTAGTTTAATTGGATATTCCTTAAGTCAAGCGGGTTTCGTAAGAATTAATAATTCACATGTTAGAAATTTGAATAAAATAGCATGAAATGAATATGATGTTCTTATGTTCAAGCCTAAATGTATAAGACTCTGTTTCTAGCCGGTTTGACCAAACGGGTTTGGTCAAACTAATATCTAGTCAGCCCCGTCTTTGACTGATGACCCGTAGCGGGACTCAGGTCGGGGATTTGTCTTCAAGTAAGGTTTTATTTAAAGAATGAATGAATGAGCCTTAGTCGATATGAGGCGATAGGATATTTGAATTTGATTCATATGCAATTAGTCACATGATAGGAAGTTTTTCCTGTGACTGTTTAATCGTATGATATATGTCGTGTTGACTAAGTACTCATAGAGAATTATGATTATATGGCGTCTTGACCATTCTAATTCTAAATGAGCACCTTGGACCATGACATTGATAGTCCTTACTATCTTTAACGAGATTATGTTCACTTGTTGATAGCTTTGTTTGCCGGCTGGTGGGTTTGATATCCAGCCGGGGATGGCTGCCTAATGCTTCCACTTTGGGAATGGAGCCAGCTTAAGTACTAGCCAATTCTGCTTAGGGGGTCTCCTAGTAGAGATTCTCATGTACTTTTGGTCATGAGACAGGGAATGGGTTAGCTGTTGTCGCTAGGTCTGCGCAGTCTAGGACTAGGATGTTTATCCTACCTTGTGGGATAGCCTCGAGTTACAGAAGTCGACTATTGACTGTGCTAAGAACTTATGCCTGTTTCTAGACGTATTGGTCTTTCATGTTTGATGATTATATGAATCTTAGAAGGTGAGATGCAAGCCGGCTAAGGTTGATAGAGTTTGGATTACCGGTTGTTAACTGATTCACATGATATCTTGTATGATTAGGGTTGAGTGTATCAGGGCCATGTTTTAAATGTAACCTCTGAGCAAGAATACCAGCTTCCCTACCTCGTGGTATAGTTTATTAACCGATTCACATGATAGTTTGCAAGAGTAGCTTAGCCTTCTAGCTAGGTTATATGGTAGTTATTGGTTTTCATACATGAAAAGCATATCGGTATAGTTAAGGTTTTGTCTTTTCATTCTACATTCTCTTTTATGTTATTCATGTTTTTATTAAACTCGACATTTCGTGGCTGGGAGAACTCGGAGTTACTCCCCACTGACTGTGGCTTCCGTGTTTATATTTAATGCGGTTGGCAGGTTTGTGATGCATACTTGGGTACATTGACGAGCTAGCGAGTGAAGGATTACCTTGGACCTATATTCGGTTCTTAGGATTGTATTATTTAATACACTCTTTTATTTCCGTATTTATACGGGAGATATGTCTCCCGTTTTAGATACTTCTTATGTATAATATTATTTCTTTTTTTTTTGTTATGAACCTTTTTCTTAAGACACCTTTGTTATGATGAATATATTTAATGGTAGGTTCCGTTTTTAAATTTTACCGATTTCCACTAAAGTGAACGTATTAGAAACGTATTCTCATCTTTTATTTATTTAAATTACTTGTTTATCTTTCCGCAAATTTGAGGGTGTCACAGTATCTCTCCAATATTGACGTTTGTATTACCATATCCACATTAGTAAAATTTACATCATCAAAAATTAATTTAGGAAATTATCATAAAAAAATGTGAAAAATCTTTTAATTATTTCAATATACATTTCCATATTATATTCAAGTGGTGTTTATACTTTTTATATATAAACTTTTACATTTCATTTCACAAAAAAATATACTGTAAAAATGAGTCCTCCTTCGAACGTAGATATCAACCCAAAATATTTTGAATCACTTAAGTATTGTCTTACAGAGTTCTTAAAAGTTTACGTTATGATCTCCACCTTAATGGAATTTACATAATCAAAATTAATTTAGGAAAGTATCATAAATAATAATTGAAGAAATTATCATAAATAATAATTTTAATGGTGTACTACTTAATATGTTATTTGTCCCACATTGAAAAATAATGTAAGTGTGGTGAATATATTATGAATAAATAGAAGATTTGTCCCACATTGGAAAAATATCATAAGGTGGGTGATCATGTGATTATAAATAGGAGTCGGCCTTAAAACATAGATATCAACCCAACATCGTTTAAGTTTCTTAAATATTATTTAGAGAGCTCTTAAAAGTTTGTATTAATTATGAAAATAATATAATTAGATTCGTTGTAAAAAAAAATGTTATCATTACAGTATAAAATCTCATATTACTTGCACATACTTGACGTAATTCTTAGTATGTTATTTATCTCGCATTGAAAAATAATGTAGGTTTGGTGAATATAACAACTACAAATAGTAATATTGGTCCTATGATTACAAATAGAAGTCATATTTGGAACTTATGTATCAACCCAAAATTTTTAGAGTCTCTTAAGCATTGTCTTAGAGAGCTTAATTCTTAAGTACCTTGGATCATTTGTTTTTTGTGTGAATGTATCAATCAAAACATATGCAAACCTAATAATTGAACGGGAGAGTAATGTTAATAAGTCCCGGATCATAATATAGGTCAAATATTACTTGAGCCATGGCAAGGTTGGTAAAATATGGTTAAAATTGAAATTGACTCAATATATCAATATTATTTTCTCAAAAATTATATTTTATTATAGTCTTATAAAATAATTGTAATATAAAATTTATGAAAATGACATTAATGTAAACCCGTGCATCGCACGGGCATAAAATCTATATCTAAGAAGGTAAACCTAATTAACCAAAGCATCTTAATTAGTTCTTAACCTAATTGTTTACTTAGAGTTTTCCATATACATAGGTGACGGCTCAAAAGCCCACATTATGTATTTTGAAACCCTTGTCCAAATATTGAATTGCATTGATTATGGTTTAGGTTTGATGAAAAGAAACCCTATATGGCCACCAAAGAACAACTCATAAGTTATTATATGAACATTAACCTATCTAGAAGCAGTTCGTTCGTTCATTAACTTAGATAACCTCTAAATCTCGATTTCACTATAAACATATCTATCTTCAAAAGATTTTTATCTAAGCTTTGAAAATATCTTAAAACAAAACATCATATATATTACAGCTCAAAGTTCTAGGTAAAACACATATAACCTTAAGTCTGTCTGAGCAAAGTTATAGTTAAAACATCTATAACTGTACTCACTCAAGTTATTTCTAAAAGCATCGTTAGGGAGTGAACGTATACTGTCTAATCTTCCTGGACATCTTCAATGTAGAGTCCATCATGTAATCTTTGATTATAAGTTCTTCATCGTGAAGTTATTATAAGCTTCTCACATCTTTGTTCTTGATCTTGATCATTCATCAAAGTTAATGTAAAAATAGCTATAAATTAACTTTAGAGATCTCAAAGTTATAGTACAATGACCTATAACTTTACTTCACATTTGCTTCTCAAATTGTCAAAGTTATAGCTAAACTAACTATACCTTCACGTGCCAAACCATGTTTAATCTAATCACAATTAAACAAATAGTTACAAGCGCAAGCATATATTTTATACAAACATATTTGTCATTATCAAAACATAACACATATAACGTTAAACACAATGCCAAATATGGCACAAACTCATGACCAAAAGTATAAACTCCTCTAATAACTTGAAAATGACAAAAATAGGACTAGCGAGAGGATTTTCAAAATTTTGTTTTTTTTTCCATTCACCCTTCTTTTTCCTATTTTTTTTCCTTTTTTTTTTCCAACTATCAATAAAATAGGACATTGACCACAATTTTCAATTTCCAAAATCACCAACAAGACTAGCTTGATTAGGGTAGGGCATATAAGATTGTTGTTAGATAAACGGGGCAAAACAAAGCAATTTGGCTGATGTAAGGCTCAAAGGTAAAACATAAAGGAAGGGTTACCTCTTCACATGTGTCACCACCACAAACCCGGGTACATATAGGTAATAAGAGACAAATTTCATGCTTATGCAGTTTGATATTAATGCCATGTAATGAATACTAGTCATATCATAGATGAAACCAATCATGAATGTCATTCGTTTTATGAAAGCTCTAAACCTTAGAATATTTAAATAATTTGCCAGCCAACATGGAAGGCAAGTCTATTCGTTCAGTAGAATCTATCAAAAACGCGTAAGCTATGCAAATGACTTTTTTTCAAAATAAGGGTGTCAAATATGTAAGGCTTAAGCGAGTTGTCAAGAGTACAAATGCAATGTCATCATCGTGACATTACCACTCCGACTCGACTAAGACTCTTACTAAAAGTAAATAAAATACAAACATGATTTTGTATTTTTTTTGAACTTTTTTGTTTTGTTTTGTTTTTTCTTTGATAACGCGTGCAGAAATGCAAGAAATATGCACATGGATGCAAGAGCGATCTATGTGTACCCTTCCCCAAACCAAATCGCACAATGCCCTCATTGTGAGTTGTATAGGTCTCCCTTCTACAAGTTCAATAAAAGTTAAATGATCTGAAAATTTAGATTTTTCCCAGTTAAACCTTATAACGAATTAATATGAGAAGGATAAGCATAGTTTGGATTATTCCTGTTATATAACCCTTTTTAAATAGCACGAATTTACCTTTTTGTATAGCGGTGACGAATTGGACATCCAGAAAATCCGGGTCAGGAGCAATGTCCGCTGCCGCCACCGACACAAGATTCGCTTGAACCCTATAAAAGTCTTCTCTTGTTATTTTGCCCGCCATTTTTGAGTTAGAGAGGAAGGTGGTGTGATTTAGGGTAGTAGGTTGGTGATATGGTGAAGGTAGGATAAAGATTTGAGGGAGTTTGAGTGTATTTTTGAGAGAGAATGGTGAGATGAGAGCAGTAAATCCGAAAAATTATGAAGTTGGTTTTGAAAGTCCATAGACCTTAATTAGACTCCTCTAATTATTTACCAAATTACTTGTTAATTTAGTATTTAATGATCTATGTAACATGCATGCAAATATAAATACATTTATATAAAAGAAGAAATTTCCTCACATTGAAATGGAAATTAAATGGGCACACCAAGAACTCCTTCTTGTTGTTCTTGAGCTATAAATAAGGATGAACAAGAACAATCTCCAAATTAGAAGACCTCCTTCAAGTTGCACCAAGTAGAAACAAAATAATCTAATCTTATTATTAACTAGATAATAAGATAGATAAAATACTACCAATATTAGTATATATTACTACACTAGTAATACTTAGTAAATATTAGTATTATGAGAGTTTAGTGAGAAGATGAGTTTTTAGAGAGATATATGAGAAATAAGCAAGAATGAACTACACAAAATGAACAACCATATTGCCCTTTTATAGGCAATATGGCCGGTCACTATAGCCTTCACAAGGCTTAAATTTTGCTTATTTTAATTCACATGCAAAGTGGTAGAGTGTAGTGTTGAGTGAAATAATTTTAGGTTTACTATTTATGTCATAATCACATGTAACTTGTGAGCACGAACAAGAGAAACCATCATCACTTCTCCACTACTTCTTGACCGGCCCCTAGTGGCCTTATATGGTCCATTTTGATTTTTGATATTTGTCCCTTAAATACTTATTAATCATATGCTTAATTATCTTGTATAATTAAGTGTTAATTTGATCATATAACAATTATATGACACAAATAAATAAATAATATGTACTTAACATTTGAAGTGATATTTTATCATTATATCAATATATAATGGGTCCCACAATGCTTAGTTAATTTATTTTACAACTCCTTGTAAATATAATTAACTAATTAGCTCTATCTCAAAATATATGTAAAACCTCAACTAATTTAGTAAACTAACGATTAATTACTAAACTTGATCTTATTTAATCATATTAAAATAAGATATAAATTTATTAGTCAATTATCGCATAATTGAAAAATAAGCTTAATCGAATTTGAGTTCCTAACTCAATTTCTAACTATTAACTCTCGTATATATATATGTATATATATATATATGTATATATATATATATATATATATATATATATATATATAGGTATATATATATAGGGGCGGCATCCCGTGCGAACTAAAATACAGTGCGAACCGTACGAACTATGACTCATATATACTATTACTCTATCTCCCACAAAACTTAGCAGGCATAAACTAAACCCCTCATTTCCTATTCTCCAGCCTTACCCCCACCACACCCGGCCTCTCTCTACTCTCCTCTCTCATCACCCATCCTCACCTACCACCGGCCGCCGGAAGTTCCAACAATGCCGGCGCAACATCGGTGAGTAGCGTCACCTTCTTCTTTGGTGCGTATCGTTTGTCACCACAACCTCCATCAGCTCTCAACATTCCCTTATTTTCGCGCCGGCGATGCATTCGTCTTTCAATGCCTCCGGTCACTCAGGCGGATACCGGCATCGATGTCCTCATCGCTATTTGGTTTATAGTGTGCTAAAACTATGAAAACATGGATTTTATGATTCCAGATCTACAAAATAGAAGCTACATTTCAAAAAAGCAAGTGCATTTGGTGTTCCCTCGAGATATTTCAGGCCGAAAACATCAGTTGTGTGTAAGGACTCCATCGCCGACGGCGGATAGTGGTCGTGGTTGCCGATGTGTATAGTTGTCGGCGTCTACAGGTGAGCCTAGTTGTCTCATTGACGGGACGGTGGAGATCTCATCACCACCATAGAGCAGTGACTCTTAATGCGGATATTTGATTATCATCACCTCTATTTCACCATTTAAATAGGAAAATTTGTTGTCCGTGTGACTTCAAAACAATTTTAGGTGACTTGATTGTCCTCAATTAAAAAGGTATTTTGAATGTCATATATAGCTGCTAGTCAATTTGTCGGCATGACCTTGGGATTTTGGTACAGTGCATGTTGGACTCTAATTGATTTCAAAAAATAAGGAGGATATTGTAGCATTTGCTTTTGGTACAGAGCATTTTGTCCTAGTAATGAAGTTCAGACATTAATATTTATATTCGTCAATTTTATATGTTAACTCTAGTGATGTATGAATTTGAGGTTCCAGTATTCGATGGATACACTTGTATCCGATCCGAGAACTTGAAAAATCGAGTTATCAAAGGCTCAAAGCTATCATTATACAAAAAAATCTACTCATTATTTATTTAAATAATGTTAAAAAAAAAAAAATTGTCATAAGTTTTAATTTAAAACCGTCTTAAGCAAGAGCCGTTGGTATAAAATTGATTGATTTAAATGAATTATACGGAGTACAATATCAAATGTGTAAAAGACTATGACTGATGTGATTATGTGAGTATGTCTATCCATGCGACATATAATCATCAAATTAGTCATAATAAGTTCATTAGTTATCGGCTATCTCTTCACTATTTTCAAAATTTAAAGAGTGCATCTAACAAGCTTAAAGTATGTAACTAGTAATTTAAAAAAGTGTATCTAGCAAGCTATAATTTAGCAAGCTAATGAAATAAATCAAATAATTTAAAAGGGTGTATCTAGCAAACTAAAGAAATGTATCTAGTAATTTAAAGGGGTGTATCTAAGAAGATAAAGATATGTATCTAGTAATTTAAAGGGTGTATCTAGTCATTTAAAGGGGTGTATCTAGCAAAAAAAATTATGTGTCTAATAATTTAAAGGGGTGTATCCAACAAGATAAAGAAATGTATCTAGTAATTTAAAGGGGTGTATCTAGTAAGAAAAAGGTAAGTATCTAGTAATTCAAATGAGTGTATCCAGTAAGCTAAAGAAATGTATCTAGTAATTTAAAGGGATGTATCTAGCAACAAAAAGGTATGTATCTAGTAATTCAAATGGGTGTATCCAGCAAGTTAAAGAAATGTATCTAGTAATTTAAAGGAGTGTATCCAACAAGCTAAAAAAATGAATCTAGTAATTTAAAGGAGTGTATCTAAGAAGACAAAGATATGTATCTAGTAATTTAAAGGGTGTCTCTAGTCATTTAAAGGGGTGTATCTAGCAAAAAAAAATGTATGTGTCTAATAATTCAAAGGGGTGTATCCAGCAAGCTAAAGAAATGTATCTAGTAATTTAAAGGGGTGTATCTAGTAAGAAAAAGGTAAGTACCAAGTAATTCAAATGGGTGTATCCAGTAAGCTAAAGAAATGTGTCTAGTAATTAAAAGAGGTGTGTATCTAGCAAGGAAAAGGTATGTATCTAGTAACTTAAAGAAATATGTCTAGTCAACACTAACTTAAAGAAATGTGTCTAGTCAACTACATGTATGTATCTAGTAGCTTAAAAAAGTGTATCTAGTTACTTGAAGGAGTGTATCTTGCAAGTTACAACTATAAATCTAGCAACTTGAAAGAGTGTATCTAGTCAACTCATTATGTATCTAGTAACGTAAAGAATGTATATAGCAAGTTACATATATGTATTAGTAACTTGAAAGAGTGTATCTAGAAAGCTATGTGCATGTATCTAGCACATTAAAGTAGTGGGTTTAACAAGGTCAATTAGATACATTAAAATGTGTGATACATATATATGTTGGAACATCAAATACTTGTTACTGCTTTGCACCTCGCACGTCTGCAACCGCCACTCGATGTGGCACGCCATTACCCTTGCGAACCGCACGGAGTACTTTGATACATTAATGTCGCATGTCTGAAACTTGGCCTCTGAGCCATTAACCGTAAGTTAAATGAGGAATTTATCATTCAATGGCTGCATAGAAATAATTCCAACTATGGAGAAAATTTTGTGTTATTTGAAACAAGTTGTATTACGACAAAGTTAAAGCTTACATACTGCTAGAGAAATTCAATACTTGCCATTCTTACCTTCAACAACATTCCAGTGAATGGAGGGAGTACATATGTTTGCACCCTGGATGCCTAATTTGAGCAGTTTTTTTACAAGGGTAACAAGGATCGCACAACCAAATCAGGAACATAATCAACTTAGAATTTTTAAATAAAACATGACTCGTTTGGATGTCGATACAAGAATTTACTCACGGAGTTCAGTTCCCAGATACATCTTATAAGTTCTCTGGATACGCTTATAAGTACTCTAGATACGCATACTTATAAGTGTATATAGAGTACTCATGAGTGTATCTAGAGTTGAATCATATGAATCTGTCACACAACCCAATCTATAACAGTCCAGTCGTCCCCCATGACCACCGCCGCCGCCACCACTTAACTGCATTACTCCTTTCATACCTTATTACCCACGACCACCATATAACTCATCAACATTCACAATTGACCACCAAATCTGACCACCACATTACTTCGCACACACCTTATCACAACTACCAACCATCGTCGACCACCATTACTCACCCGATGACGACAATCAGGCACCCGAAAACAAACCACCTCAAAATTGCTCTACCACCGCCACCCAACCCACTTGAAAAAGCCAGTGTCCGACGAATGCAACCAGAAGGCGGTGGTTGTAATGGATTGATAAGCGAGATAATCTGGGAGAAGGGTTTGTATCGATGAAAACGGCGGCGGATAATGTAAGTGGTTTAGTCTCCGGTGGTGCCTCCGTCGATTGTACGCCGGCGCGACGTGGTGGTGGTTGATGTCACTGGAAGGAAAATGGAAAAGGCTGACTAGATGAGGACTTGGGTGTTTGTGTTTGTGAGTTATGACTACACTAAGTCGAATAGGATAAAAGGGTTTGTTCAATAACTTTAATGTTGGCCATTGATTAGGTTCATCTGATGGTGTAGGTTTAGTTCGTAAGTTCGCACCGAACAATTGGTTCGCACAGGACCCTGATTATATATATATATATATATATATATATATATATATATATATATATATAGAGTGAGCATCCAATGAGTCCGGCTTCTTAGGTGAGTATGGTCCTATCAATAAGGACCATTGGATCAACAAGATCCAAGCGCTCTCCTGCAACCACGTCACCTAAAAAAACTGTCAAGATAATAAATGAGTAGTCGTCCTCCATTCACCTCTCACAATATTCATAAATTTTCTCTCTCTAAAAAATTACCCTCTCTCTTTCTTTAGTAACTGACAAACTCATATCTCCAATATAACAAAAACCCTAAAAAAACCCAAAATTCAACAGCAGATCTATGGAAATCAATTGAAAATCAAAATCAAACATGTTACTCATCATCTTTCTCCTTGCTTACACACAAAACAAAGAGGTAAAAATCACCGTTATTTCAATTTTTATCTTCGATTTAGATTAGTCTTGTTGTATATGATAAATGTTGTTATTAAATCTGATATTGTATGTGTTCATAATTGTTGTTGTCGATTTGTCTTACAATTAATGTCGATTGTTCATGCGATGAATATCGATTGTAATGTTCAAAGTATTTCTGCAAAAAGTTAGGGTTATGAAATTTAGCAGCAATTTTAATTTGTGCTTTGTTAATTTTTTATTGATTTATGTAATAATTTGCGATTATATGAATTTTTAAATCGTATTACAATCTCATGTTCATATTGTTCGATTTCGGATTTATATATGTGTTCATAATGTTTGACAAAAATTTAAGGTTATGATATTGTGAATTCCATAACTGGATTTGTTTTAGGAAAATTTGAGTTGTACAGCGACGATTAATTAAGCTAATCGCTGCAAATATACTCGACATATAGTGTAACATTATTACTGTAATAATAATACAGTAACATGTGAACTGAAACTGAAATATTGAACTGAAATTAAAATGTTGTACAACATTGTATATTTGATGGTGTGTGATTTAACCAAATTTAATTTGATGGTGTAAAATTGTTATAAATTGTTGATCACCAATGATGTAGCATCGGCTTTCGTATATGTTTTAATTATTAATGCTCCAATGTTTTGTTTTTAATGTCAGGAAATTGAAGAATGTCTGAGAAATAAACCATTGACACAACAAAAAGCCGCTAAAAAGATAGTATATACAAGAAGTTTAGACATTGACAAGTCAATCATGAAGATAGGCGTGAGGAAGACAACATTATTGAAGTAGAAATGCTTATAGAGACGTTTAACATTATTTGTGATTATGATTTATACTTGTAAACTTTTCACATTAATGTATTGCGAAACATTTTAGCATATAACACTACAAGAATTAGTCAAATTACCGACTGATTATACCGACGGCTCTAAAAATCGATCGGTAAACTAAACTACCGACCGATATCAGACGGTAAAATATAAGTGGACGCTAAATTACCGACTGAATTACACACGGTCGGTAATATTGCGGATACGGTCGGCAATTATTAAACTTACCGACCGAAGGGTAAAATTTCCGACCGTTATTATCTTATATAGTAACTTAACCACACCCCCACTCACATAGTCATATCCTTTGTATTTATGTGCCAAAAGCTAACCTCCTGAACCAAAAACTCAAACCCTCCGACGATCTCGCGACTCACCTCAACGTCTCACGCCACCTCACCACGCTATAGCCTAGCCGGCCGCCGCTGCGCAGTTTCCCTTGCCGCCCGAGCTACCCACCTTCAGTCCAACCTATTCGTCTTTCTTCTCTCTTTGCTTTCAAAAATAAAGGTATAATTCCAATCTGGTATTGTTTGTTGTTTAAATTACTTCTTTTATAGTTATTACAATCAATTTTATGTATTATTGGTTAGCTATTGCCATTACATTGTAAGATTCAAAGTGTGGTAAGTTAGGGTTTGCTGAAATTGGGGCTTTTTGAGGAATTCGAAAACTATGAATATTGTTAATTCAATTTCTAGTCTCAATATAAGATCTTGTGTTTTTTGCTAATTTTTTGTTCCATTGTATTAAATTAGTAACTTTTCATGACAAGAGTTTTTTGTTAGTAACTACTGTGATGAAGGAACACTAAAACGTGAACTAAAGGATGATAATTGTTCGATTCGTGTTTGTTATCTCTTAAATGATGCTTCTCATCTCTTAATTGACTTGTTATTGGGGAAATTTGTGCTTGTTATCTCTGGTGAAGATGGAACCCAATCTTACATACCCTGCTGATTAGCTCCTTCATCTTCGTGGTTTTCGTTACATGTGCTAAGTTCATGCTGCTATTTAGTGCTAGACATTTTGAAAGGGCGGTTATATATCCACTTACGATACTTCATGTGATTGACATAATGGACAAGTGCTAAATGTATGTAATCTCAGAAGAAATATTTGATGTTTTAACTTTATTGCAATCTCAAGGCGGAGTGTTTGAGAATATGTTTTGATTAAAATGCAAAGAAAGGTGTAATGGCGTCTTACCCAAGATCAAGTGTAAATGTTTTTTGGTTTTTACAGGTTGGCAAGAAGTTATCTGAACCACTGCGCTGGCAAACTGAGCTTACGCAGGCTGCTATAGAGTTGATTGCTGTATGATTTGAAGCAATGCTAGTAATGTACTAATGTGTGCTTCATAACAATTGTATGTGATTTAGGACAGTTTTATTAATTGATAGGTACTAAATATGTTTCCATAAACTGTCTTGCTTTTGATGTGGCTGTACAAATGTAAATGTAAATTTACTAAGGCAACCATCACGAAAAAGGCTTAAGGCTTGTTGGATTTTGTATCTCTGTATGTTGATGTGCAGGCAGGGGTCCGAGACAAGCTGAGATACTACTAATTCATTGAAGGGTGGGTCACCATTCAATATCATTATTGATTAGCAAATTGTGCCGATGAGATGTGTTGTACCTTTTGACAACCATTTTCTTCTCTTACTCCTTGTTGTAGATAGGTTTACTAACGTAAGAACTTTGTAAAATTTGGTTATACTAATTATTTTTCCATATTACTTCTCATTGAAGATAAAGGTTGGGCTAGAAGCTACTACAAGCTCGAGAAGAGATCAATGAAATTGAGGCATCGTCAAGTCAATCAGTGCCGAAGTTACATGACTTAGATTATATGTGACTTATATCGTTGTAGAGCAATGTTCAGGTGTATAATATTTAATTTATAGATTTTAGAGTATTATATTTTAAATATGTTCGATTGGAGAGTGTAAATCTATATTTGGAGTATTTTATATAAAAATCATTTGTTTCGTATGACCTTGTGTGCATAAGCATGAATGAAATTATGGAACATTTAATTGTGTTCATCAATGGAAATTATGGAAGGAATTGAAGGCTTAATTAATGGGATAGAAGTCAAAGAAGCAAGTGGCAGACATAAAATCAAAGGAAGCATAGGGAATAAATAGTCTAGAAATCAGCTAGAGTTATCGACTGAAAAGCCATATTACCGACCGAAAATTCGGTAGGTAAATTACCGACCGAAAAAATCAGTCGGTAAAACAAATTTACCGACCATTATTACCGACCGATTTTTACGACCGAAAAATGTCTAATATCAGTCGGTAATTGATTTTACCGACCGATTTCACGCATTACCGACCATTTTTTTCAGACGGTATTTAACAGTATTCTTGTAGTGCTGCTGATTATACCTTTATGCACTTCATTTTGTTGTTCTAATGAATTTAAATTAGAACTTTAACATTGTTTACGTGCTACTTGGATGACTCGATGATGTTATAGTCCCATTGTTACTGTATCGTTGTTACTTTAAGGAGTACACAAAGTTACAGTAACAATGTTACTATAAAATGGGGAAAAACTTAAAGCAAAAGAAATTCTTGATGTTTAACAATGGTGTTAATTTTGGGACTGTTTAATTGTTTAAAGTAGCGTTTATTTGATGGTTACTGTAAAATTTGTTAATGAATGCCCTTTTGTTATTTGATCAATGGTGCAATGATTATTTCAGTTATATGTGTGATACCACATGACTCTTTATCATAATATTTGTTTACTTCTTATTTACTAACTTGGAGGGAACAAATGTTACCGTAACATAGTTACAGTTTATCAGTTACACTAAGATGCGTTCACTTAAACATCTAAGTGGTTAAAAGACGTGCTTCTCATATGCTAGAATGTCGGGTGATAACCTGCCGTGGGTGTAGTTAAAAAGGGGAATAACCTTGTTAAATATTATTGTAATACTCATTTCATTTTGGAATATCTTACATGATACAGTAACTATGTTACTGTAACAATGTTGTAGTAACTATGTTACAGTAACAATAATGCTATTGTAATAACTTGGTTCATCGAAGTATCACGGAAAACAATATTAAAAGTTCTAATTCTAATTCAATTTAACAACAAAAGGCCAGTGAATACATATTAGTACAAGTCCTTCTGATATGCTAAAATCTTCTACAAGATCACATCACAAAAACTTCGGAAGTCTACAATAAGTATACTTTATAATCACCCATCAAAATCACACAACAATGTTAAAAGTCTCAACAAGCATTTTAAATTCAATAATGTAGTTGTCTTCATGTAATAATGTCTATCTTCATGGCAGGTTATTCAGTGTCTTTCTCTGTTTTTTTGTATGTACGATCTCGTGCACACCTTTTTTTGTGTTGGTTGATTTCTCAAACCTCCTTCTTCTGCTTCATCAAATTTTCTGACATTCAAAACAAAACATTCGATCATTAATAACTAAATCATATGCGCAAGCCGGTGGTCCATCATTATTAATATTTTTACAGTAATAATATTACAGTAACATCATTTGTGAGGTTGCAACAGTGTTATATTTCGACAAATTTAATTGGAAAAAATCGCACAATATCAAATATATAATGTTGTAACAGTATCTCAAGTTACGTTATGTCATATTGTAATAATGTTACAGTAACGCTATTACAGTAACAAGTGTCGAGTATTTTACGAAATAACTCATAAAATCGCGCATCAATACATCAATCAATTGCAATTTAACAAAACACACAAAAAATCAGAAAGTTGCTAGTTCACCATGTCTTAACCCTAACTTTTTCGCATAAATATGAATACAACATATAATCGACTCTAATAGTATGAACAATAGACAATAACAATTTGAGCACATAGAAGAAGAAGAATTAATCTCGCAAATTGCCGATTCGGTTTATATTTAAGAAAAATTAGCTAAAACTAAACATAGATGAAGGATGTTCAACAGTAAAAACAAATTCTAAGTTGAAAATCAATGATAGATATTTGAAATATAATAACAAAATCGAATTGTTGCAATTAAATAAGAATGTTGAAATTAATTAGAAGGCTATAACAAACCTAGAAATCGATTGAAGATGTGCGAACAAAATATGCGATCTCAATTGAAAGGTTTGAAATCGGAGTTTCATTAAGTTCTTAAAATCAATTGAACAGATTCAATACTGAATTGTTAGAATCATCAATTAGATGAACGAATAAAATCGTGTTTTGCTTGAATTGATAAAATTGATGAGATTAATTGAATCATGAATTGCTGGATAATTAGGTTTGGATAATTTGGGGGAGATTGTGTTACTGGAGAAAACGAGAAGCATGTTACTGGAGAAAATTGATGAGATTAGTTGAGCATTGTTTATTAGAGAGAGAGTGAAAGAAGAGAGAGAAAGTGAGATTGAGTTATGACTTATTAGAATAGAATTGCAAGTTTATATAGTATGAGCTAGGGTTAATCTCAGCCCTTGATTTGTGTAAGATCTAATGGTGAAGATTTGCGGGACATACTCACCTAAGATATGTAGACTCACCGGATGCAATTTCTATATATATATATATATATATATATATATATATATATATATATATATATATATATATATTTATATATATATATATATATATATATATATATATATCAAATGTATATAAGGACTAATTAACTGTATCATATACAAATAATTAGTTACTATTTGGATTTCATCCTATAGGTGTGACCGAAAGGGATCAGTTGATCACCGCCGTCATACGACAATAACGTCAAACTCTAGTCAGCCAACCGTTATTGATTTACGTTAATCAACTGACTAATCATATATATATAGTCAATAAATATCCCAATTATATTCCTTAATGAGATTTATTATGTGGCACACTATTGTGGAGGACACCTACTCCAACAGGTTTTTAATTTTCGTGTGTTATAATAGTTGACTGGGGCGCCCTGCCGGTCCTGTGCCGGTTGTCGATAGACTTGCTGGGGCTCCATTCCTCTTTCTTTACAATATCAGAAATGACTTTAAAGTAAAAAGGGCTCGGTGCCGATGGAGGTATTGAATGTCAGCCCTCTGGCAAAGAACTTATTTATCTTCACCTTGCTTCATTTTGTCAACAGTCATTTGTGCAAAGCCGGCAAGCCGGCTACTGGCTTTCCGGCAGAGAGCACTCTTTTCTCGATTTTGTCATTTTTTCCTTGCATGAGGGTGTCCCTAACGGTGAGCCGACTACCGGCCTACTGGTAAAGGACACAACTCTCCTCAAGTTTGACTTGTTTTCCACATAGCGGTGCACCCAGTCGGTGAGCCGGCTGCCGGCTTACCGACATGCACCCCCTTCATTTCACTTCTCCAATTTTTCGCCAAATAAAAAAGTGCTCGGTGCCGGTGGAGGCACTGGCTGCCGGTTCACGACAGAGAACTTCTTTTTCTTGATTCCGTTTTCTTTTTCAAATAATAAAACCTGACTTCTTTCCTTAGCCCGTTTTCACGTGTTTTCCACTATCATACTGACTCACCATTAGACCTGGCAAATGGGTCAACCGGGCTGGGTTCGGGTCGGGTCAATTTCGGCTTTGCTGGGTTCGGGCCGGGTCGTGTCGTGTTACTTCGGGTCACCTATTTTCAAGTTATTCATGGATAATAATCTATTTGCATCAACAAACATTCGGTTCGGGTTATTGTGGGTCGGGTCAAGTTCGGGTGTCAGGTCGGGTTATTAGGGTTGGGTCATTTTAGATTGGGTTAATTTTTCCAGGTTACTCACCATGTTCGGATATGGGCTAAGTGAAGGTATTCTCTTATTCCGCGTCATACTATCCAATAACGAAACGTGAAATCCCGTCAACAAATCAATTTTACACAAAATTAAAGGAATTGCCAATGTACCTATGTTCTACCTAAATGCATGCAATGTTTAGAAACAGTGGTGGTTATTTGGGAACTCCACCAAACCCAAGCTTCATTGTTTTAGCATTTACTCATCCCCCAGGAAAGGGGGATCTTCAAGTTCCATTTCACCACGGGCTTCAATCGGTTTCCCTTCATAGTAGTACTTCACCGTCGACTATTTACTTTGAAAGAATCGTCAGTCTTACTCTTCAATTCGAATGAACCATATGTAAAGAAGGTTATCACTTCAAAGGGATCCAACTAACAAGACTTCAACTTCCCCGAAAATAGTTGGAATCTTGAATTGAAAAGGAGGACCTTGTCCCCCACATTTATCTCTTTCCTCATAATTTGTGAATCGTGCCATTGTTTTGTTCTTTCTTTGTGGAGCTTCGCATTTTTGTAGTATCTATATGAAGCCCATCCAACTCATTCATTTGCAAAAAGCGCTTGTTTCCCGCAAGGTCGAGGTTATAGTAGAGTTCTTTCAAAGTCATCTTACTCTATGCTCTAACTCCAAAGTTAAGTGAGAATACTTGGCAAAGATTAATCGGTAAGGCGTGCTGCCTAAAGATGTCTTATAGGCGGTTCTTAGAGCTCATAGCATGTCATTGAGTTACATGCTCCAATGTTCCCTTGACTTTGTCAATACACTCTCTAGAATGGCTTTAATTTGGCAGTTGGACACTTTCCCTTGCCAAGTCATTTGAGGGTGATAGGCAAGTGCATCCTTGTTTCGAACCCCATACTTCTTGAGCAAGACATAAATCGTTCGGTTGATGAAGTGTGAACCGCCATACCTAATCACGGCTCTTGGAACACCAAACCTCGGAAATATGTAATCTTTGAAAAGCTTGGATAACACCTTGAATCATTTGTGGGAGCGGCAATGGCTTGTATCCACTTGGACACCAAATCTACCGCAACCAATATGTATTTGTTGCCAAAGGAGCTAGGAAACGGTCCTATAAAGTCCACTCCCCACACTTCAAGTAGTTCAAGTTCCAAGATATTGTTCAACGGAATCTGATCTCTTCTTTCGATGTTGCCTCTTCTTTGGCATGAGTCACAAGAATGAACAAAGGCATAGCCATCCTTGAATAAAGAGGGCCAATAGAATCCACAATAAAGAACTCTAGCTTGAGTCGTTGAGGTGGATAAATTGCCTCCATAGGTGGTTTCATTGCAAGCATGAAGGATTGCCTTTCCTTCTTCATGAGTTACACACTTTCGATAAATTTAATCATTGCACCTTCTATAAAGAAACAGATCTTCCCACATATATCTTCTTGCTTCATATATTAGCTTCTTCCTAACTTTGTAATCCAATCATTGAACCATTTTAGAAAAATAAGCAGTTGGGCGTCCACCTTAAAGCAAAGCAGCTCCAATACCCACTCCACTAGCATCACATTCAACTTCAAAAGGATTAGAAAAATCAGGTAATGCTAGGATTGGTGCTTCACATTATTTTTGTTTTACCTCGTTAAAGGTTCATTGAGCTTGATCATTCCACCCAAATGATCCCTTCTTTAAACACTCAGTAGTAGGAATCATGATAGTGCTGAAATTGTGAATAAATCGACGATAAAAAGAAGCTGAACCATGAAATGATCTTCCTTCTGTCACAAGTGTTGGTGTAGGCCATGAACGAATAACTTGAACTTTCGATTAATCAACAAAAACTCCATCTTTCGATATCACATACCCAAGAAACGCAACACTAGACACCATAAAACTACACTTCTCCAACTTTGCATATAGTTTTTGCTTCCTTAAGACTTCAAACACTTGCTCCAAATGGTTCAAGTGTTCTTTCTCACTTTTGATGTACAAAAGGATATCGTCAAGGTAAACAACAACAAATTGACCAATAAAAGATCTCAATACCTCATTCATCAAGCGCATAAATGTGCTAGGTGAATTAGTAAGCCTAAATGGCATAACCAACCATTCAGATAAACCTTTCTTTGTCTTAAAGGTGGTTTTTCATTCGTCTCCTTGACGCATCCTGATTTGGTGATAACTACTACGCAAATCAATCTTGGAAAATATAACCGACCCATGTAATTCGTCAAGCATATCATCCAAACGAGGAATAGGAAAACGATATTTGATTGTAATATTGTTGACCACTCTACTATCAATACACATACGCCACGTACCGTCTTTCTTAGGAACAAGAAGTGCAGGTACTGCACATGGACTTAAGCTTTCTCGCACATAACCATGCTGTATAAGTTCCTCGATTTGCCTTTGTAACTCCTTAGTCTCATCAGGATTGCAACGATAAGGTGCTTTGTTAGGCAGTGGTGTACCTGGAATCAAATCAATTTGATGCTCAATTCCTTAAATTGGTGGTAGGCCTGGTGGTAGATCCTCCGGAAATACATCATAGAATCTTTCTATCAATGGTTGCAGTAAAGGTTGCACCTCCAAAGAGCCAAATTTTTACTTTCTCCCTCTTTGACAAAAAGAGCAAAAATTTGGCCTCCGTTATTCAATTCCTTGTCAAAATCTTTAACACTTGCAAATGTTATTAAACCTGATTTCTTGCTTTTATTCATAGTGATTCTTATGTCATTGGGAGAAATAGGTTTTAATTCAATTTTCTTGCCACCAACTAGCAAAGAATACACGTTGGAGCGCTCCTTGTGAGTGACATCACGATCAAATTGCCAAGGACGCCCCAATAAAATATGACAAGCATCCATAGGCACCAAGTCACACAAAATTTCATCTTCGTAAGAACCCATCACAAAATTCACAAGAGTTTGTTTTGTTACTTTTACCTCGTTACCATCATTCAACCAATGAAGTTTATAAGGTTTTGGATGAATATGAGTGTTCAAAAATAGCATGTTCACCATTTTAGTTGAAGCGACATTTATGCTGCTCCCCCATCAATTATTACATTGCACCATTTACCTTTAACAAGACATCAGGTGTGAAAAAGTTGTTCCCTCTGTTTAGTATCAATGGGTTCAAGTTTGGCATGTAAAGAGCGTCGAATTACCAACGACTCCCCTCCAATAGGAACCTCAAATCCCTCGGTTTCAATTTCCTAATTTATTTCAATGTCTTCTTCTTCCTCTTCATTTATTTCTTCATATATCTCCTCCCTTATTTCAATTGCCTCACGTAAAGTAACAATACGTTTGTTTGGGCACTCACTTTGATAATGACCAAAGCCTTGTCATTTAAAGCAACAAACTTTACTCAACTCACGTTCTTGCCCTTGGTATGTGAACTACCAACTTCTTGTCTCAGTGCTAATTGAGATTTAATGTTTGAGCTGAAGCCTCCAGATTTTGATGTCCCTTCATGCTTATTACTCCAAGTTGTTCTTTTAGTACCAAATGAAGCGGTGCGAGCAGTCTTTTGTTGTTTCCCAACTTTAAGAGATAATGAACATAAATCATCAAAAGAAATAGAAGGATACATATCGATTATACTTGCAATAGTTCGATTTAAGCCTCTCATAAATCGTGCCATCTTTTGTTCTTCTAGTTCATTCACAACACACATCATAGTAACTTTCTCAATATCAGAAATATATTCATGCACGCTTAAAGATCCTTGAACCAAATTGGCGGCCCTTCGATAAAGGTCTTGTTTGTAGTTTTTAGGAACATACCTTTTACGCAATTTGCGTTTTAAGGTCTCCCAAGACTTTATCTTTTATTTGTTTTCAGGTGCTCTTTGAATTTTTAAATTCTCAAACCAAAGTGATGCATTTCTCACCAGTTTCAAGATAGCATACTTGCAACATTTTTCATCATTAAGATCTTTGAACTCAAATATACGTTTAATCTTACGTTCCCACTCCAAATAATTTTCTGGATCTGTTCCTCCATTGAATTCTGGTAATTCATTTACTTTAAGATCATCGACATTACGTCTAGGTTCGTCCTCATGTCGCGGAGGTGGTCTATTAACATTACGATCCTTAAGGACCAAGTCTCGTAATTGTTTTAAGATAGTAGCTTGAGCATTAAAACCTTCAATAAGGGCAACAATCTATGTGACAACCCTCGCGAATGCGGAAATAATAAACAAACAAGCATTTGAATTATATTGCGGAAATACGTAGTTTTTAAAAACTTTTATACATGCAAGTTAATTAAAACGAGGAGTGTCAAAATATTACAACTAAGTGCGGAAAATAACAAAGAGACGGAGTCTCTCAAAATGTTAACAAAGAACAAGTGTTTAGCAAATAAGCTAAAATCGTCTAGAGGTTAATCTTCCAGGGACAACGCCCGCTAGCTCACACCCGAACCCCAAAATATCGTATCCAAAAAGTCGTCCATTGCAAGCAACCTGTTCATCCATGAAAAACATGAATGCCACAGTCAGTGGGGAGTAACTCCGGGTTCTCCCAGCCATATCACATTAAACGAACATATAAGGAAATACACAAGTAAAGCATACATATATATATATATATACATGTGAGTTGCGATAAGATTAGATAGGCAATTCTATAGAAAAATGATAAGATCATGTGGAAATCAAATCCGTAACCATCATGTTATTCAAAGACTCGGGAAAGACACTCTTAGGCAATCGAATACGCTCACTAGGGCTTACATCTCACCGTTAGCGGTATAAGATTGATAAGATTGAGACTCGACAGACAAACCAAGTCAAGTCATGCGATGATCACAATAAATCCAACCTATTATCATCCATTCACGAAAACCAAGACAATGACGGTATACATCATGCAATGACCATGAACAATATCATGAAATCACTCATTCAAAGACGACACAAGACGACATCTCTCACGGTAAATGAAACGCACTAGCATCGTGTACATGGCAAGTATGATTAAAAGGGCATCCACGGGAGTAAAACCTTCCCTGAACTCATACACGATCCAATCCATTTCGTATATGTAGACTAATTTCCTCCTGGTAGGACGACGATAATAATACGGTTCCTAGTCTAAACC
>JAIUZE010071418.1:0-37981 GCA_022085475.1 Heliosperma pusillum | reverse complement strand
AAGTCAAACTCGCCTTAAGACGGGATTTTCATGGAATCTCGCAGAAATTCCAAATACGAATTCGGAAATTCTAAATTCGACTCGGAACATAAAATTATAAATTAAAACTTAAATTTGCTGAAAAGATTTCGTAAAATATTTCTACTAGAAAAATAGGGTACATTTCCGGGTGTTACAGGCTAGTTCATCCAACATCAATGCTCCAACTCTCACAAATGTCTCATGGCTTCGATCCTTTATGGATCGATGCAAGTTAGAAAAGAATGGCGCTAATTTTGCCGATTGGAATGCGCAACTCCGCTTGGCCGCGGAAGGTGACGACAAGCTTCGTTACCTTACCTAAGCCTCTCCCGAAACACCTAACGAAAGGTCAACCGCCGCCGCAAGGCGAGCCTATGAGGCTTACCAAAAGGAAGCCGCCGCGATCAAAAATGTTTTGATCTTTTCTATGGAAGCCGATCTCCAAAGGAGTGCCATAAAATTGAGCACGGCCTATGAGATCTATGCCAAGCTTGTGACCATGTTTTCACAAGCTCCTAGAATCATTCAATATGAAACGGCTTCTGCGTTTTTCGACATGAATCTTAAAGAGGGCAAAAAAGTTAGCCCTCACGTACTCAAATTGATTGAGCATGTCGAGATTCTTAAAGTGCAAGGGGTTGACATTCCCGAACAACTCGTGATTGACCGTGTACTACATTCCTTGGGGAGAATCAAAGCATATGTGATGTTTAGGGTAAACTACAATATGTAAAATATGCAAACCTCTCTCCACGAGTTGCACAAAATGCTTGTGCAAGCGGAGAGAGACATGGGGCTTAATGTTAGCACCACCAAGGATGTACTTCACATCAATAACAAGAGTAAGGGGAAGTTAAAAAAGAGTGCAAGCAAAGGGAAGAAGCCCTCCACCTACAAAGGCAAAGGAAAAGCTATTGAGAATAGCTCACCCAAGCCTAATAAAGGTGCTTCAACCGAGGACAAGTTCCATTATTGTAATGGCGTAGGGCATTGGAAGAGGAATTGCCCCAAGTATCTAGGATATATCAAAGCCGGGAAAATTGTTTCCGTTGGTAAAATTTTCATCCTTATCTTTTATGTTATGATCTCAACTTTTGTATATAGATACAAGTTGTGATTCTTACCCTTTTTAATTGTAATTAGGGCACCCAAGCAAGGACAAGGGCAAGAACAAGCAAGACTAAAGAGATTCTTCAAGGGATGCTAAAGTAGCCACCCATGGATGAAGACATAAGGAAGCTTGGACTCATTTTGTGTTTTCTTCCTTATTTGGGTTGTATTTTGTGACGTTGTTTTAGAAACTCTTTATTTCCTTGTTTGACAATGGAAATTTGTTTATTTCCTTTTATTAACTTTTGGTTGTAATTGGATATTAGTGACTTGGTTTTCAACCCAAGTCACTTGGTTTATGAAACTTTATCATTCTAAAACTTGTCATTATACTCTACTTGAACTAATAACATAAATTATATCGACTCAAATTGATCATATAAGTATTATGATGATTGGATCATTATAATAAAAAGCTAATAATTCGATTCTCACTTTGAAAGATCAATACCTAAGTCAAAATTGAGTTATTGAACTGAAAATAGGGAATCTATCAAACCAATTGGCCATACCACTTATAAAGAAAGTAAATGACATGAATATGAGTTCACCTCTTTAGCTCTTATAGAACTAGTCTATGTTGAAGCTAAGATTCGATGTCTTTACAAAGAAGTCTTTGGTAGATCACTTAAGGTCATATTGTGATACTTCTACCTCCCATACGAGTATGAGAACTAAATTGTTTGTGGCTCATAAGGCTATCTATAAAGAAAATAGTTGTATTTTTCTAAAGATAGAGTGGGAGAAAATAAGCCACAACAAAAAACTAGTTAGGAACTAGTGAGAAAACCAAAAGAAAATGTTCTTAGGTTAAAATCAAGACTAGTGAGGAGACCAAAAGAAAGCGTTCTTAGGTGAATCCTTAGACTAGTGACGAGACCAATAGAAAATGTTCTTGAAATAATAAGATTATGATCTATGAAGTGGAAGTACCTAGAAGTTTTAAAATTTGATTTTCTAACATAAGAGAGGTATGAAAATAAATGGAATCGATGCAAGGGAATGATGTTTTAGAGTTGTCCAAAAATCATTCTATAAACATGAAGATGTTTTAATTGGAAGTGTCCAATTATAGTTGCATGGATAGACATGTAGATGTCTACAAAAGCTAAGTTAATGCGTAACTATGTTTACATCCATATCATCAGTAAAATACCTCATAGAAGGTGTGTACAAGATACACAACAAAACCACATGTCCAAATAGGGATTTGGAATGGGATGTGTACATGACACAAGCCTAAGGTATCTACCTAGAGGTTATGATGATCTTTTCTATTATGAGATATAAGAAGGGTTTCACTCGAATTGTCGAAAAGTCATGTATAGACATGAAATTCAGTGGGAGTTAAAGTCATGTATAGACATAAAGTTAAGTGGGAGTTAAAGTTATCATGTAAAGACATGAAGTTCAGTGGGAGAAATTGTTTTCCACGTGAATGACGTATCACTCGTTGTGAGTAACGTATTCGTATTACCTTTTTGAAAGAAATGGTTGGATTTTAATGTTGGATGAAAGAAGGCAACATGTATACTAAAAATCTATTGTGAAATAGAAGATTTTAGCTTGGCATTTAAAAGGTATCTTATATCGATAAGATCCTTAATCTTTTCAACAAGTTAAATAGGTTATTTATGTTGATAAAAGTGGGATCCCTATGAAAGGGTCATAGTCATCCACTGAACCTAAGAGTTGTTGATCACATGAGACCAATCATGTATGCCATTACATACACGTACCTAAATAAATTGTATGTTGTGAGCATGACAAGCCAAAAGCAAATCAATCCACATGAGAGTCATTGGATAGCCTACGAGAACATCCGTAGAGTTCTTGAGGAGAACTAGGGATACACTCTTATGTTTGGTGGAGACAATTTTGGACTCCATTAAAGTGGACTGATTTAACATAGCATTGGCCCCTAGTCACTTATATGAGGTGACATCTCGAAGTGACTAGATTGTGGTGCGATTGATGGCAAGTTCAAGTGTCATAGGGTCATAAGGGATGACAAATCGATCACATAGACAGACTGTAAGAGACAATCTGTCAGGCAGTGACCGCTTATAGAATTCTGGCAATTCTTGTAGCCTGGTCGTGGCAAGAGCTACTAGTATTCTTTTGAGTCAATTCTTTGACTAAAGACTGTTCGCCTAAGGTGGCACAGTTTCAGAGTGACTTTGATTTATGCTCTACGACCTTCGTAACTGGGGTCAAATGGGCATCTTTTGGGTCATGATGAGCTGTGGCTATGCAAAGGGAATAGTGCGATAGGAATTGTCCACCCCTTGTCAGGGTTGTTTTTTAAATCTCAAGGCCACTCGAGGAGGAGTAAGCTGAAAATGCGTGGCCACGCTCGGAAGGTATCTATGGTAGATAATTCCGGTCAGACAGTTACTCTCCAGATCGAGGAAACCACTCTTGATATGATCATATGCAAGTACGACCTGCAAGACACCTTGCATTGAGTGGGAGATTGTAATAGGACAAGAGAATTGGTGACGCACACTTGTCTCGGACAAGTGGGAGATTGTTGGAGTAAATGTCCTCAACAATAGTGCGATCACATAATTAAATCTCAATAATAAGAATACAAAGGGATGATGAATATTATAGTCAACTGGTCAACATAAATCGGTAATGATTGGCTCAATTGAGTTTGACGTTACTGTCGTATGACGGTGGTGATCAGTTGATCCCTTGAGGTCACACCTAAACGACAATCCCCTAATCATGTAAATTAATTAATTGTATAGCGATACAGATTAATTAATCCCTTAAATTGAACCAAGTTTATATTGTAAGTGAGAATTATATCTTATTGTAATATGATTAAATAAGATTCATTTTGGTAATTTAATTGTTATATTACTAAGAATGCATTATGTTTATGAAACATTTGAGATAAGTGAAATTGGTCGATTATAATTACAAAATGTTGTAGATAAGTGAAATGTTGTAGATTACATATGTGACAAATGAAAAATTGCAAAAATAAAATGGACACGCATTTTATATGGGTGCACCGGTTTTGTGGTGTTAGTGGGTAGGATTTTAGGTTGTAATTTTATTCTAAATAAGAATTAGAACAAATCATTACTACAATATCCCATACACTCAATCTTGCATTGGGAAGAACAATGTGAAAATGACAACACCCCACCCATGTGGGGTGTGTGTGTGACCGGTTTTCACAAGCCACAAAGTGGCTTGTTTTTGCCTCTTATTATATACTACAACATCTCATATTTTGCATGTATCCTTATCTCTCTAAATCTCTTCTTTCTTACTCTAAAACTCAAGAAGTTTTCATATAATTTAGAGTTCATATTCTAATAAAATTACTAGTGTGGTAACAGAGTTATTAGATTTATTTTAAAGGGTTACTACTAATAATACTAGTGTAGTATTTTAGTAGAGATAAAAAGGGTTGTCTTGGGTGCTACTTATAGGAGTGTTCTTATACTAAGAACTTGGAATTCATCCTCATCTTACTAGCTCAAGATCAATATTTGAAAGGAGTTCAAATATTGTGCCCATTTCCATATAACCAATGTAAGGAAATTGTTTCTTCTAATTGTTTTGTTATGCATGCATAAGATTTATTTAGTTTAAGAGTAAACTAATTGTAATATGATATTAGAAGTGTCTAATATCGAGTTTAAGAAAGTTTCAGTCTTACTTGCCAACAAGTGAAAATCGAACACAAGAGGCCCAGTGGATTGCTACAACCTTTGGATATTCCACTATGGAAGTGGAAATCTATTTCTACGGATTTCGTCATGGCTTTGCCAAGGTCCGTTGGAAGTAAAGATGTTGTATGGGTTATTGTTGACCGTTTGACCAAGAGTGCCAGATTCATTCCGATCAAGGAGACTTGGAGTTTAGGTCGACTAGGCAAAGCCTATGTTGATGAGATCGCCAGATATCATGGTGTTCCCAACGACATCATATCCGACCGAGAGCCGAGGTTTTTTTCGCGATTTTGGAAAGCATTACAAAAAGCCATGGGTAGTTAGTTGTTGATGAGTACCGCTTTCCATGCCGCTACCGATGGTCAGACCGAGAGGACTATCCATACTTTAGAAGACTTACTTAGGGCTTGTGCAATCGACTTCCAATCTAGTTGGGAAAAGAGTCTACCGTTGGTGGATTTTTCTTACACCAATAGTTATCTTGCCTCGATCAAGATGGCTCCTTACGAAGCTCTCTATGGAATAAAGTGCCGAAGTCCTATTTGTTGGAATCAATTGAGTGATCTTCGTAACTTAGGTCCCGATGTTCTTGTTGAGACCATTGATCATGTGAAGGTCATCCGTGATAGGATGAAAGCTGCTCAAGAGCGACAAAAATCCTATGCCGATGTCCGAAGATGACCGTTGGAATTTGAAGTTGGAGATAAAGTGTTCTTGAAATTATCTCCGATGAAGGGTGTTAAAAGGTTTGGTGTAAAGGGTAAATTGAGCCCGAAATACATTGTACCCTTTGACATTGTGAAAAGAATGGGTGCCGTAGCGTACAAGTTGGACTTGCCCCCGAATTTGAATAAAGTTCATGATGTCTTCCATGTTTCTCAATTGAGGAAGTATATTAGTGACTCGAGTCATGTTGTTCAAGCTGAAATTCCCGAGCTAGAACCGAATCTGTCCTTTGATTAGAAGCCAATCCGCATTCTTGATCGCAAGGACAAAAAGTTGTGAAGTAAGTGGTGCCTTTAGTGAAAATTTTGTGCAGATGTGCTAATGTTGAAGAAGAGACGTGGGAACCGGAAGCTAATATGCGTATTAAATATCCAAGCCTATTCGATTATGGTATCTTTCTTTCGCTCAAGTTTCGAGGGCGAAACTTTTTAAAAGGTGGGGTGATTGTAGCACCCGCAAATGTACCCTATTTTATTTTAAAAATATTATACGGATACTAGTTAGCGTAATTTTAGATTTAGTCTAGAACATAGTTTCTCAAGTCTAATTTAGCAAATCCGAGTTCGTATTCTGACTTTACTCGAAATTCCGTGTGGGTTACGCCTTAAGCCGCTTTTGGGCTTTTTCCCCTATATTTCTCCACTCACCTTATAACCCTAATTCCCTCATTTTTTTTCCACTCACCTTCTTCCTCACCAAGTAACCAAAACCCTAACCCAAACCCTAACCCCCATTTTTGATCAAACTCAAGTTCATCACTACTCATTCATTACTCACTCAAATCCTTTATATTTCATCAAAATCTTTCCCTCTTATCGTCCTCTACCTTTTGTGGTAATAAAATTAGCGTCTTTCTCATTTTCAATTTTTCCGTCTTTCTCAAAGGTGAATTATATTCATCTTTTGTTGTCTTTGTATAGATGGAGACCTTCAAGACCCCGACAAGGATAACCACCTAGGAGGAAGACCTAGAAGACGGTTGAACACGCACAAAGGTAACGGTGAAGGGTTACTCGATATCAATACGTGTTTTAATGCTTTACTTGATGTTTACCAAATGTCTAGTGACAATTATTGGATATTTAATATAGTTTGATGTTAGTAAATGTGTTGGAATTGAATGTGTAGTTATAGGATTTGTGTTCGTTGATGATTGTTGATGATGGGTTATGTTTGTTGATGATTATTGGGTTGTTTGATGATGTTTCGTGCATAAGTAGTCCTAGCCGGCCGACCGGCCGCCGGTCAGCTGACTGCCTGGGAGTGTGGCTGGGTGAAATTGGTGTTTCGAAATATTTTTGGTGTTATGTTAGTCTCAGCCGGCCGACCGGCTGAGACACCCCCTATCTTTCCTCTTTTTCTCAAATGGTATATGATCCCAGCCGGCTGCCGCTCCCCTTGACCGGCTGGGACACCCTGTATTTTAGATAATTATCGATTTTTGTTAAAGTGCCAGCCGGGTAGCCGGCGGCCTGTCACCTTGACCGGCTGGCACCACCAGAATTCTTCTTCTACTTCATTCCTTATGTTCCCATTTATAATAGTTTGTACGGTTCGTTTATCGTATAGATTTACGTAATTGCATTATATAATCATGTTTAGAATATATGATATCCCACTCGCTTATATCGCATGTTTTGTGACAGTTTTTGATATGCCCCCCTTTGACTCGGTTTACCTAAGTTTTGACTTGAGAACTAATTGTTAAGTGCTCTGAACTCTTATTCCCCGGCTATACCTCCTTGCTCGTTAGACTGGAATGTCGGAACGAGGACGTGTATCCTTAATGCTTGTATGCATGTTTTAGTGGGGATATGACGACGTTGTTGGGAGGCGAACGCATTGCGTTGATCGACCCGGCCGTCAAATGTCGTATCCTTTCAAGGTGGTGTCATTGCATGTAGCGTACCGCTTGATTATGATTCTTGTGCTCTTTCCGCCTCTTTCGTGTAGTTTGACCGAATTTGGGGTAGTCGGCTTCTGTGTTTGACCGAGTCTTGGATGCGAAATGTGTATCGCATGTCGAATCGGAACATGTTTATTCCGAGAGTCTGGCGAGGTTTAGACTAGGACCGTATTATTATCGTCGTCCTACCAGGAGAAAATGAGTCTACATATACGAAATGTTTATCGTGTATGGTTCAGGGAAATGTTTATCCCGTGGACGTGTATTGATCATACTTGCTATGTACATGGTGCTAGTGCGTGTCATTAATCGTGAGAGATTATGTTACCATATTCGTATTTTTGGATGGATCTTTATATGTTGATTATCTGTGACCATTGGATGACTTGGCGTGGTCTAAATGTTGAGTCTCTATCTTATCAAGTATATGCCACTAACTGTGAGATGTAAGCCCTGGTGAGTATATATAGTTGCCTAAGGGTGACTTCCCCGAGTTGTCTATACTCTGATGCTTATAGTTTTGTACTTCTTGCGCCTATATCATAATTTATTGAAATGCTTATTTATACTTCTCGTAATTCACATATTTCTATAAGTACGCTTCTACATATTTATTACTGTTTAAGTATGTTATTTGTGATATGGCTGGGAGAACCCGGAGTTAGTCCCCACTGACTGTGGCGTTCATGTTTCATGAATGAACAGGTTGCTTTGCTGGATTTTGCTTGTTTTTGGGTTCTGGTGTGAGATAGCGAGCGTTGGACTCGACGATTCACCCATATACGTTCTTAGCTAGTTTGCTAAACAACCTTTATGTTTTGATCACGTTTTGAGAGACTACGTCTCCTTGTAGTATTTTATACTTTCGTTTGTATTTATTGACATTCCTCGTACTCTTATTTTGGCATGTAAAAAGTTTCAAAAATTTCGTATTTTCCGCTATAAAAATTGCATGTTTGTTATGTTTTATTTTCGCTATCGCGAGGGTTGTCACATCCTTCTGCAAGGAGAATTGTACAGAAGAACACCTCTTAGTGTCGTCCTGCGTTGCATTGATCATTCACAGGCATGAAAAGTAATGGAAGAAGTACTAGATGGAGAATGTTGTCCTCATATGAGCGGGTCCATGATGGCAAAGAAAATAACACGTCTAGGATATCACTGGATGACTATGGAGTCGGATTGTATTAAATACGTCACACACTGCCACAATTCCCAGATTTTCGGGAATGTTCAGCATGTTCCTCCCTCATTGCTTTACACCATAACCTCTCCTTAGGCATTTTCTGCTTGGGGAATCGACATCATTGTCAAGATCACCCCAATTGGAACAGGAGGTCACTATTTCATTTTGGTAGTTATGGACTATTTCACCAAGTGGGTTGAAGCAGCATCCTACAAAAGTCTTACTTCTAAAAATGTGGCAACGTTCATACAAACCAATATCATCTGTCGATATGGTTGCCCACATTAAATCATCAGTGACAATGCGTCACACTACGAAGCAGAGACTGAACAGTTGCTAGCCAAATACAAGATCACTCATCATCATTCCTCGCCTTATCGACCTCAAACTAATGGAGCGGTAGATGCAGGTAATAAGAATGTCGTCACAATACACAAGAAAATGATCGACAATTACCGTGATTGGCCAAGCAAGATACCCTTCGCGTTATGAGGCTATCGCACGTCAGTTAGGATACCCACTGGGCTACTCCTTTCTATCTAACATATGCAATGTAAGTTGGACAACCAGTAGAGCTAGAAATCCCATCTTTGCGTATTCACTTAGAAAGTCAAATCCCAGAAGCTGATTGGAAGTGGGATAGATATGATGAACTCATCCTCTTAGACGAACGAAGACTGCGTGCATTACATAATGTACAGACATACCAAGCACGTATCAAACGAGCATTAAACAAACGAGTTAAGCCTAGAAACATCAAAGAAGGGGATTTAGTGCTCAAGTTAGTCAGAGTTCTATTTCCTGTCGATCCACGAGGAAAGTTCAAACCTAAATGGTCTGGGCCTTTCTTAGTGAAATCCATATTCTCATGGGGTGCTGTTAAAATCACAGACTTAGACGGGAATGAATTTGTTAACCCTACCAACCTAGACTAGTTGAAACGATACTACCCTTAGCATGCATTAGGAAACGCACCTCGCGCAACCCCACGTAAAGCTCATGCAACACGGAATAAAATCGGCCCCAGGCCAGTTGAACTTAATGTCGGTATGCTCTTGCATTTTGACATTTGGATAGTCCTCATGTCATAAAATTAGTCAAATTATACTTCTTTTAGGAGTAAGTAAGGGACACACCCTTTTTTTCTAAGTTCTTTACAAGCTCTTGCTTCGAACAATTATTCTTTTGCATTTTCTCGAACTACGCGCAAGGTTTGATTTCATTTTTCTAATGAATAAGTAACAATCCTTCAAAAGATTCAACCCAGCTATTATTTTGAAATGTGAATAGAAGGACATTTGCATTTGCACTTGAAATTCGACAAGAATAATAAAGAAAAAAACAATTTATAGTTTCTTAACTAACATATATTACAACTCAAAAATAATAATAATACAACATAATAAAAAAAACTAACTAAGGCTATTCCTTCATCTTCCTCTTGCCTTTGACATCTTTCTCACACTTCTTGTCCCGACCACAAGAGAGACGCTCATGTGTCACCTCAGACCTAATCACCAACGGTCTTTCTCGCGGTCTAGCCTTACCGTGTCTATCAATCACTACCCTCGCAGCAGGATTAGTTATCGACTTCTTCACTGGATTAATTACTAGGAATCCAGTTTCCTCCTCGCCTTCAGTCAAGTATTTTGACCTCTCCTTACAAGATTCATAAATCTTGTAATCCACAAGCTCGCGCTTTCTTATCTTCTCGCGCTCTTCAGGAGTACTTTGCTTTCCTCCCTCGCACATATGAGTCAGATACCCATAGGGAGGCAACAGAAACAGGTATGAACCACATATTCCTTTGCACCCATCACGCGGCCCACTCGCTACACGACTCTGCGGTATGAGCTAGGGTAGTTTGGGGAGCAGTATCAAGTTTCGAGATCCTCTTCCTAAGGCCCATTGCCTCACCAATCTTTCCGAGAAGATACATACCATGAAATCCAAGCCAAGAACGCAAAGTGACCGAGTCGAATCCAACAAAAATACCCCAGTCACCAACCTAATGTGCCACCATGGCACAATCCATCGAATCAAAGGGCCACTTTCACTTTTCATCTTATTTTCCCAATAGTTGGGAATTCTGGAGAAGTCTACCATATAGAAACTAGTCCTCATGGTAATGGATCGAGCACGGTACCCGCGCACATCAACTGGGGGCTGAATCAATCGCATGCGTTCCATTAATCAATCGAAGCAGCAGGCGTCAACTCCCCCAGCTTACCTCGAGTTGTTTGTTGCTTTTTTATTTTGAATTGATTAGTTTGAGAAGGGACAAACAATTGTCAATTAAAGAGTCATTTGATCTGTGTAGGAGATCGAGGTGGCAGGCGTCGAGCCCCCAGCATACCTCGAGGTGTTTGTTGCTTTTTTTTTTTGCGTATGAATGCGTTTGATTTGACCCTTATTTAAACTTGAATACGGGTGGCACCATCTTTGCACGTAGCGTTGTGGCGTGTGGCCAACCAGCTACGAGCCACGACCATTAAGGCGCTCTTAGGTGGCCGGGATTGACAGGTATAAACCTCTCATTTCGTTTTCATTGTAACTTCATGCATTTTGTAATAAGATGATTGAAATTAGGCATTTTTTCACAGAGAGTGGAGAGAGTTGAAGGCTAGGGATGACGCCTCTCTTGGGGTGATTGTAGCCATGGTGGGTGGCGATGAGGATTACCTTCCCTCAGCTTTGCTGTTGGCTTGTACATTTTTGCTTGTTTTTGTACATTTTGGCTTGTTTTTGTACATTTTGGATTTTGAGTTTATTTTCGGGCGAGGGGCCCCAGTTTGATGTATATATCCTCTTTTGATTGTATTTGATGGCCTGAGTGCCTTTGCTGTTGGGTATTTTCTGTTCCTGCAGGTTAGTCTAAAAACAGGTTTTGGTAGACGACGAATTCTGCCGCCGTGCTACCGAAAATCACATTGAAATCACATGATGTACATGTAGCATATTGGTGGCCTAAACAGGCACAAAAACGGGCTACCCCCTTAAAAAAGAATTTTAAAGGAAATGTACAAACGTTTGAAATGACCAGACATGTGTAAGTGTTTGGAATGACCAGACATGTGTAAGTGTTTGAAATGACCAGACATGTGTAAGTGTTTGGAATGACCAGACATGCGTAAGTGTTTGAAATGACCAGACATGCGTAAGTGTTTGAAAGGACCAGACATGTGCAAGTGTTTGGAATGACCAGACATGCGTAAGTGATTCCTCTGAATAAGTGTGCTCATTTGGCGGCAATGTTATCTTATGTCTTGAAAAGCAAACCCGACAAGGATTAGGAAATCCAAGATGAAGTTATTTAAGAAACTGATGAGATTTCCCTGTATTATTCTAATCGAATTTCAAATGCAAACGCAGATGTCCTTCTGCTTACATTTAAAATAATAACGTGTTGAATTGTGAAGGATTGCCTACGTATACGTATTCATAAAAAAATGAAATCAAACACTGTGCGTAGTTCAAAATGTAAAAGAATAATTGTTCGAAACAAGAGCTTGTAATGAACTTAGAATTCTGTTTATTTGATGAAATGAGGATATCCAAATGTTAAAATGCGAAAGCATAGCGACAATGATTTTGACTGGCCAGAGGCCGGTTTTATTTCGTGGGGCATGAGCGCCATGTAGGTTACGCGAGGCGTGTTTTTTTTTGCCTAAGAATTTGAAAGAGTTTTGCCCACATTAAAGTAACAAGCTTGGTGAATTACGCAATACTAATACTATAGAGACAAAATACTTTTGTGACTGTATAAGCTTAGTGTACATCTATCGAATTCTTAGATGCTAAACAAGGGTTATAAAAATGGAATCTAGTGGAAGGTTCTAATGGTGTTAGAAGACACAAGAGATCTGTGTATCTCTCTCACTCACCTAAATGAATAAAAGGATCGTGCCAAAGGGAAGGAGACATGGTAACTGCAAATTGATTCGTCTAAAATATGTGAAAAGATTACTATTTGAGGGATTTTGTTTTGTTTGTAATTTTCGACTGGAGAGATTTTTTTTTTTGACACTTTAAATTTGTATTGATTGACTGGATTTTTTTGTCTTGTCTCGTGAAGTTTTGAAAATATTTGAGACTTTTGATTTGAAGTCGTTGGACTGTTTTTGATTTGAAGTTGTTGGACTAATTTTTTGATTTGAAGTCGTTGGACTGTATTTGATTTGAAGTCGTTGGACTTTTTTTGATTTGAAGTTGTTTTAGGCACGATTGCATTAAAAATTTGATTTGACTCTCGGGTGAGCTAGTTTTCTAGCACCCATGACAAAGGTATTGAATTGTTTGGCATAATATGCAAATTGTATTTATTTGGTAGTCATATGAAATATAGGAATTGACCAATCAGGTAGAAAAATGGAGTCTCCAAACCTAGAGGTCACCTAGAGACACGACGATCAAAGAATTTTCACACTACAAGATATGGAAAAGGTGGTAAATGCACGCCCTTGTTAAGGGTTATTCTAAGAGGTCGAGAGATCTACACTAAAGAGATACGACCTAAATCATTTTGAATATATTCCACTAGTTAAGGGTAGGAAGTAGAGTAAGTGACTAATAAAAAGTACATGTGCTCTTTCATTCAGTTTTGTTTGAACGTTGAAAAGGACTAGGATGGTCCTATATATTAACAAATGCTAATATAGTGAAGACAAATAGATCCTTTTCAGATATCGTCATCAATTCTTGATCCTAGCACAATTAATTCTTTGAAAGACTTTATGTTTTGGTATCTCAGGTGGTTTGCATAAACGGGTCTCAAATTGTCCACGAACTTTTCTAGAAGAGTAGCTTCATCTGGACGTTAAACAAGTTGTGTGGTAGTCTTCCTGCACCTACTTAGGAAGTCGGTGGACCTTCTCTCTCATTTTGGGTAAGAACCTCTAGAGTAAGCATATTGACTTGAATCTCAGCATTGTGTGCGTATTGCTTGGCAAACTCATTGCAGCATCATCCCATGTTACAATTTTCTTATGTTGGAGAGAGTAGAACCACTGCTTAGCAATGGTGTCGAGAGATGAAGTAAAGATTCTTAGGAACATCTCGGGTGTGATGCCTTTGATAGACATGTAATCTTTGAAGGCACGAATGTGATTCAAAGGGTTCTCGTGCCATTGAACTTTGGGATGTCAGTCATGTTGAAGTTGATTCTTAGCAATTGGGCATTTACCGCTTCATATTTGCGATTATTCTCCCTGTAGATGCCATCTCGCTTGAGGTACATTAGTTGATCCTCCATGTATTGGAAACGCTTTTTAGTTTCAATACGAACTGGTGGAGTATTGACTTCTGGTTGTCCCACAATTGGCGAAATGTTGTCATGCACACTTGTATCAGTAATTTCTGCAGGAGGAAGCGTAGCTTCTATAGAAACAATTCGGTCTTTAATGGCATTGAGGCGAGCTGAAGCTTGGTCTTGACTTGTTTGGAGTCGGATGACGCAGCTAGGACTAGATCATTACCATTTTGCTCGGGTTGATGAACACTGGCTTGACTAGTCCTGGCATCTTGGAAACTAAGGTAAGAGACCAAAGACTCGACTTGTGAAGTGGGAGTGTGCCACTGTGTTAAGTGACAACACCAAATTATGTCGTGTCTAGTAGCATTTTTTAGAGTCTTTCATTTTACTTTTTACGGGTCATTAGCGTTATTTTATGTTAACTTTAGTTTTAGTATTTATGTTATTATTTAGTAATTTGAGTCAATTTTGAGAGTCAAACCCGAAAGTCAATGAAAGTCAAACCCGAAACCCGAGACCCAAAAACACGGAAATTGGAGTGGGCTAGCAATGAATCACCAAGGCATTGTGACCAAACCCAATGGGTCAATGGAAGTCAAGGCGGGGCCAAAAGTCCATGGGTCAACGAAAGTCAAGAAGGAAAACAAAGGAAAATCTGGCAGCATACGACGCAGCCTACGTCATCACGATGCAGCCTGCGTCATCACGACGCAGCCTGCGTCGTAGGACGCAGCCAGCGTCCTTTCTCAGCACGGGATTTCTTTATTTCTTCGTCTTGTCTTTTGGAAGCCCACCTTTCAAGGCCCCTAGGTTTGCAGACCAAGGGTATTTAAGCAGAAAACTGAAGAGAGAGAAGGAAAAAGCATACAACATTGAACATCATATTTTTCCTTAGAAATTCTCTACTTTGTTCTTCAACTTTGGCTCTTGTAATTGGGTTTTATTTAGGAATTGGTTGTAATATGAAGACTATGGGTAGCTAATCCTTTTTTTACTTGGTGTAATTTGAACAAGTTCACACCTTTAGCATTGTATGACTCTATAATCCTCTACTTCTTTATTAAATGCAATTTGTTTATGTTAATCTTTTATGTTGAGTGAATGAATGTGTGGTTTGACTAGCTTGACATTTTTTTTACTTGATAAATGCTTGTTCTTGGTAGGAATTGTCACCCTATGCTTGAATGTATGAAGTAGACTTGAAAGGTTTCATCTTTTGTTTAAAAGTTTGAGTCTTTTGAGAAATAAATTGTATGTTGTGTGATTTTTACATGGTTTAATGTTGAATTGCATAATTCTAGCTTAATCCTTTGGTTGAATGTTTAAAGCTTACTCCTTTGTTTATGCTTATGATTTAATAAGTGTGGATTTAGTTGTAAAGGGTCAATTTTGGGTGGTTTAATTCATGTTGACTATTTCTTAAGAGGTAATATTAGATAAATAAGAGGAGAGGTAGAAAGGAGTCATCTTTGCTAATTGTTGTGTTACTTGGGATAGTTACACTAAGTATTTTCTCACATATTTGATTACTTGCATTGAAGGTGTTTGTGCTAGTGCCTAAACTAGATTTTCACATTTCATGTTAACTCATCTTTTTACCCAAATTCCCCCATCTATGTTTTTCCTACATGTTTTCCATTGTGAATATCATAGTTTGTAATTAATCTAAGTCTTTGTTTTAATTAGTGTCTTAATTAGTAATTAGTGCTTTAAATTGTCATTAGATTCGTTAGTTTTGTTAATTGATATTTTGCAAGAGTCTAGATTAGATTACTTTTAGCTAATACCGCTTTCCCTTGGGTTCGATCTTTTTCTTACCCTTACTACCCTTTTTATTTAGCTTGGTTTGAGTCTAGATTTGGTTTTATAAATTGTTATTTGGCCTAGCTAATTTGCGGAATTAACGACACCGTGTTTTAGCCCCGTCAAATTTGGCGCCGTTGCCGGGGAAGGCAATATAGCTAAATATCAAATTGAAACTCTTGTTAGTGTCATACTTTGTTTAGATTGTTTTTCAAATATTTCTTTTTGTATTGTTTGTAGGTTACTTGGTGTTGAAGTTACTAATTGTGTGGTTGAGTTGTTTTTAAAAGTTTATGCCTAGGTCACAAGAGGGACTTGGTGACCAAGACATTGATCCATCCTCAAGTAGCATATCCAATTGGTTGTTTTCGAATCCCCTCTATAGGAGACCCTTTTGGAGGGAGCCTAGTGAAGAGGAGTTGGAGAACAATATTTTTCAAGAACAACAAGAGCAAGTGTTTGAGTCACCTCCTAGGATACCATCCCCGTTGAACATCCTCTACCCTCCCAATATGGATGATAATAGAACGATTGGTGAGATCCGGGCAAGAAACTATGAGGAGCAACCGCTATGTATCGCATACCCTCCCATGGGGGATGTAAACTTCGAGCTCAAGGGGTTCTTTGTCCATAAATTGCCTAGATTCCACGGAATGGTGGGAAATGACCCCAATAGGCACTTGGCCGAATTCCACATGATTTGCCAAGGAGCCATTCCCCAAGGAGTGACCGAAGACCAATTTAAGCTTAGGGCATTTCCGTTCTCTCTACAAGATGCCGCTAAGGAATGGTTATTTTGTCTTCCGGCCCATTCCGTCACCACTTGGGTGGGTTTGAAGAAGAAATTTCTTGAGAAATATTACCCGAATTCGAGGCATAATCACTTAAAGAAGCTCATCACTACCATTGAGCAAGACATGGGGGAAACCCTTTATGACAATTGGGAGCGTTTCAAAAGCCTTGTAGCTAGATGCCCATATCATGGGATGTCGGGGGACGATTTATTGACGACCTTCAATGAAGGGTTGTGCCAAAACGACTAACGGATGATCATTGCCGCCACCGGAGGTGGAATTGATACACTTAATGTGGCCGAGGCCAACAACATTATTGAGAAGTTGGCAATGAACACAAGAAGCTACGGGAGGAAGAATGAAAGGGGAGGAAACTCTAGAAATGTATCTTCCATGGAAGATCCTTATGCCTCTCAAAATCTTAAAATCATGCAAGAGATGGGTGAGCTTAAAAGCATGGTGTCCAACTTGCTTGTCAACAAAAGTAGCTCATTTTCTCAACACCCCGAATAACTTGAATGTTCATATTGTGGAGGTGACCATGCTATAAATAAATGTTACATCATGATTGAGCAAGGAGCCACTATGGAGAGCGTCAGTGCTATGGGGTATGGGAATTACAATTCTAGAAATCCAAGTGGTGGAGGAATGTATAACCAAGTGGGAAATCATGATATTTTGGGGTGGGGAGGTGACAAGTCAAAGAGCTTTGAAAATGGTCAATTCAATCACTTGAGAGCCCAAAATCCAACCCAAAACCGAAACTCTAATTTCAACCAAAATCCCCAAAGAAATTTCAACAACCTAAGACCCAACAACTCAAATTTTCCAAATAATTCTCAATCCCAAAGACAACCAAACCAAGGTCCCATTCAAGGGAATTCTTCTTCTCAAGGGAACTTGAGTGACATCTTGCAAACACTCCTTGCCAATCAAGAGAAAGATAGGGAGGAGGCAAGGAGGGATAGAGAGGAAGCAAGGAAGGATAGGGAGGCTAACAACCTTAGGGTGAGTAACTTGGAAACCCAACTATCCCAAATGGCCTCAAATTTGTCAAAATCCCAAGCCTCAAGCTCCACAAGATTCCCATCTCAAACCATTCCCCCACCTAGGGAAAATGCTAGTGCCATGACCTTGAGGGGAGGCAAAGAGTTGGAAGTAAACCCCCTTGGAAGAGGCAAGGAAAAGATGAAGAATATTGAGATGGAAACCTTGGAGATTGAAGACCAAGGAGAATTGGTGGTTGGTCATGAAGAGATATCGAAGAATGAGAAAGGGGCATCCACAAGCAAGGACCCCAAGGGAGACACTTCAAGGAAGGGCAAAGACACTATTGAAGATGATGAAGTGGAGGAGTACATACCGGAAGTCCCATTTCCTAGTGCTTTGATAAGCACAAGGAAGTATGCCAAGGAGAATGACTTATATGAGACTTTCCGGAAATGTGAGGTAAACATCCCTCTTCTTAACTTGTTGAATAGTGTCCCTAGGTATGCTAAGTTCTTGAAAGAACTTTGTACACCTAGGAGAAATCCTAAGAAGGGAACCCATAAGGTTAGGGTGAGTGAACATGTGTCGGCCATTTTCAAGCAAAATTTACCCAAGAAATGTGGAGACCCGGGCATGTTCACCATCCCTTGCACTATTGGGGGAAAAAGTTTTAAACGTGCCATGCTAGACCTTGGGGCTTCTATAAACGTCATGCCTCTATCTATCTATGAGACCCTAGGCTTAGGACCTTTGTCTAAGACCGGGGTAGTCATTCAATTAGCCGATAGGTCTAGTGTTTACCCCAAGGGCATGGTAGAGGATGTGCTAGTGGAAGTCGATAATCTTGTCTTCCCGGCGGATTTCTACGTCTTAGATATGGAATCTAGCTCTAGTGCCACCCCTCTCCTTCTTGGTAGGCCGTTTATGAAAACTTCAAATACCAAGATCGATGTTTCAAACGGGTGCTTGACTATGGAGTTTGAAGGGAAAAGATTAACTTACAATATATATGACTCCATGAGGCACCCGAGTGACCATCAATCTTGTTTCTTCTTGGATATCTTTGAGCCATTAGTGAATCAAATGTATAAATTTTGTGATAGAGACCCACTCGAGGTAGTTTTAACTAACCACATGGAAGAGGAAGGTTTGCGTTTGTTGTTGGCCGTTGATGTGCAGGAATGTCTTGAAGACTTGGAGAGGGAAGAGCCCATAGAAACATATGAGGAGCTCAACGTCATAGCAATGCTGAAAACTGGGCAAACCAGTGCTCAAACATATGGCGACCTCGAGGCTTTCAAAGCTGCGGAAGCATGATTAGAATGAGATTGCCATGGGTGTTGGCAAAGGGTAAATGAGGAAATTCAAGGACGAATCCAGCTACAAGGAGCTCAAATCCCTTCATAAGACTTAAGGAGGGATAGCAAAACATAGTCTAGCATGACTTAAAAATGCGCTTGTCGGGAGGCAACCCGTCTTTTTCTTTACTTTTTCTTTATGTATTCTTTATTTCTCTTATTAGACAATAATTTGGACTATTTTATATGGACTATTTTTGGATTTTGTGTTGTAATAGTTAAGAACATTTTTTCGTTTTACTTGTTACTATGCGTGTTTAGTTAATAGTTTTTCGTACTTAGAATCGGAGGACTTATTGAGACAAGAAGGAGCTATCATTGGCCCAAGTTGTCAAGATTACTAAGGTTAGTAAGTATGTTCAAGGACATAGCCAAAAGGTAAGAGCAAGTGGCAAAGAAAAAAGAAACAAAAACCGAACCAGCAGGTTTCCCCGATCGGATTGCTATATACCCGATCGGGTAAATTGCCTGATTCGTATTTTGCTCTATTTTCTTCTATAAAACCCACTTGCTACCCTTTGCTTGCTGCCTCATACCCGTGTTCTTCAATTTCAAAGCTCAAAATTCTCTCAAAACCTTCAATTCTTAGTCTTTTCTTAAAAAATTTGTTCCTATAGTTCATCAAGGGCAACTTCTAAGCATCATCAAGTAAGTTAATTCTACTTTAGTTACTTCAATCTCTCTATATTTTTCAGAAATCCAACATGAACAAACCCTAACTCAAATTTGGGGGTTCTTGATTTTGATTGCAAAACTTGTTTAAATTGGATTTCTAATGATTCTTACATGCTATAGAGTGAATTTTAGTGATTAATTAGGATGATTACTATGATTTGGATGCCCATATGCTAATTAGGATACTCATCTTTACTATATGCTAAGAATTTGTGCTTAAGTGGTAGTATGATGCTTGAATTCATGCTTTATACTATGAACTTATGATCTTGTCATGTTAATATAGCATTAGTACCCTTAGTTAGTAGCCAAACTCATGATTTGAGAATATGTTGCTCATCTTAGTGACATATTGTTATGCTTAAAACATCCATTTGTGCTCAAAAGATAGCATAACAATGTTTCACTAAGGTCACTATGCTTGAATTTGTGTTTAAAGCTTAGTATTATAACACTTATGTTATCAATTTGTGAAGTGTTTTAATACTAGTTATTTGTAGAAAATGGCACCTACATTAAGGAAATCAAAGAGGGCAAGAACCTCCAATCTAGGAGAAAGTAGTAGAGCACAAGAAGAAGATATAGAAATGCTTAAAGCAAATAATCAACCCAAAAATCAAGGAAATGCTATGCATGATCCTAACTTTGCGGATGTAGAATTTAGTTCACACAAGCAATGGCAAAATTGGTGCATTCTTAAAAGCAAAGGTATGAGGGCTACCAAGTTCCTCAATGTTTCTTCTTTAAGGCATATGAAACTTTATGAGCATGTTAAAGTGTTATTTAGGGGCCTAGGTATGAATGCTAGCATGAACTTCAGTTATGAGACCTACCCTCAATTAACCCTTGAATTCTTGAGCTCTTTCAAGTTACATAGGTCTAGAAATAGAAATACCATGCCTCAAGTTCAGTTTCGCTTGTTTAATGATGATTATAATATGAACTTAGAGAACTTTGCTAGACAATTTGGTCTCACTACTGAGGATACTGTTACCTCACCTCCAGAAGGCTTTGATATTAGCCTGCTTTGGAGTGCTATTTCGACTTACCTAGTCTCTCGTTGGGACCATGTCCCACACCAACATATCCATCATCCCTCCATTAGAATCTGGCAAAGATTCATGGGATGGACCTTCTTGGGTCGTGCTGAGCCTCATTTGGTGAAACGAGTGGAGTTAGAAATGTTAGGAGGATTTTTGAATATGAATGGTGATGAACCATGCTCTATTAGTATTCCGTATCATTTTGTTGTTCAGTTGACCAAAGCTATTAATCCTAAGAACACTGCCATTGTCTATGGAGGTCTTATCACTCACCTTGCTATGCGAGTTTGTGGTTTTAACCAAGCCACCACCGACCTCCAGGCATTAACTACACCTCCCACCGAGATGGGAAATGGGTTGGATTATGCTTATTTTGTTCAGCTCAACTGGTTTCGAGTCTCTCACCCCCATATGATTTGGAGGATAGCTGGTCGTGATTCGGTCAAGTTGACCACCGAGGTAAAGCAAATTCCATTACTTCGGCAGCGTCCTCAACTTCAGGAGGGTGAGGCTATCTTACCCCGACCCACTTACTACCTTCATGTTGGGGATATTACCCCCATTAACCCCCTTGTTCAACTTAGATCCCGCCGCCCTGAGGTAGGATCATCCTCTCACTCGACCCATGCTGCGGGCGATGTGACCACCATGCTTGAAGCCTTAACCTTATCCGTTAATAGAATTTAGTCCGACCAGCAGCTTGCTTTGCACCCTATCTATGACCACTTTGCTAGGCAAGGTGTGATTAGACCTGAGGGCCCCCACCTGTCTTTTTATATTTGGCTCGAAGGGGGTATGGTACTACTTATGATGCAGGTGTGCAGCCGACCGGACCGGATTACTGTGGAACCGACTATGGCGTTGAGAGTTTTGGTGGGTATAGAGTTGATTTTGGAGATCACCAAGTAGAAGAGTACCAATCCTTAGGAGCCAGCGACCCAACCAGGATCATTACTTCTCGTGGTAGTTATTATTCTGTAGATGATACCTACTATACAGATGCTTCTGGATCCGCATCCGAGCCACCTCCTTCTGAGAGGAGAGGTCGTAGCTGGTGGCCTTTGTGATGAGATGATGAGCTCCCCTTGTTTATACTAGCTTGGGGGAGGCTAAACATTTTGTAAGAATTTTATTTCTTTCCTTTATTTTTCGCATTTTTAGTTTTCTTTTTAAGCCCCTTTTCCCTTTAGAATTTCATTTCGTTTCTCTGCTCCATGTGCTACCAGCCGTTTTTCGATTTGTTTCTGTTATAATTGCATGCACATTGAGGACAATCTGAAGTTTTAGCTTGGGGGAGGATTTGCATTTAGGATTGCATTTAGATTTTTATTTATTTTTTATTTTATTTTCTTAGTTCATTTTTAGTTTTTATTGAAAAAAATCGAAAAAATCAAAACAGAAAAAAAAAACAAAAAGAAAAGATCATTTCCATCTTACATTTCTCAATTTATAGTTTTTATAAGCTGATGTTACATTATATTATGAGGAATTGTGCATTATGGGGATGTCTTGTACACAGTAGGTAGAAAATTGCATTTGGACTTAATTAAGCTTGATCTTGACTTTGGCAAGCTACTCATATTGTAAGGTAGAGCCTCCAGTGGTCGGTACATCTGAACCCGATCCCAGTTTAGGAGTGAGTAGTTTCTCCTTAGAGTCTGTGTTACGTCAAAACGCATAAGTATGGTTTTCATTCCATTTTCTATTAGTATTACTGTCATGATCTACATTTTGAAGCCATTCAATCTCTTGTTCACATTTCGCAAAAATACCCTTCTTTCTAGCTACATTATAATATTGCCTACCCTTGTTGAGCTAGTAATTGACTATATGTGTAGGGGTGTTCTGTGCTTTTGCGACGTTCTGATAATGCCACCATTTGGTGTCAACTTGTCTCGGGATTGCTGATTCCCGGGTTTTGATGTGAAAGAGAAAAAGAAAAAAGAGCTTTGAAAAAAATGATGAAAAATGAGAAAGAATGAAATTGAAAGCTGAGAAGAAGAAAAAAAGAAAAAAGAGAAAAGAAAAAAGAGGAAAAACGCTTCCATGAAAAGAAAAAAAAGAAAAATTATGGGAAGTCGTAACTTGATTTTTCATGTTTAATAAGCCAATATGCTGCTTTTGGCTTTGACTTTTGTTGATAGGAATTGGTATGATTTGGATTAAGTATCCACTACACATTTGGTTATTACTAGCTTGACTTTAGGCTCCACATGACCAAAATCATTTGTCCACTTTCTTACCTAAATTTCCCAGGCCTCTTCTTTACTTTTCTAATGCTTCCTACATTATATTTTGATCATGATTAGTTTTACTTAGTGATTTTGGATTGTCTACCTTACTAGACTGCGGGCACATTCTTATAAGTTGTAGATAGGTGAGTGTCACTTCCAATTTGAACCAATATTTCCTATTTTACAAAAAAATGAGTGAAGAGTGTACCGTGAGAGTCCATTGTCAAAAGATCATGCAAGAGCTGAAAAGGTCCAAAGAATATTTTCTATGCTGCGCCGTTATGTAAATCTCAACCATGTTTCATATTTTCCTTTGCCCTTGTTGCTATGGGCTTATGATTCATCTACTTATTAAGAGCTTACTTTTTGAGATTTGTATGATAGACTGATCATCGTTAGCTACCCTTGTCCTGGTTATGATTGTTATGTTTGCTTGAGGACAAGCAAGGGTTTAGCTTGGGGGAGTTTGATAAGTGATATTTTGTACTGATTTATCCCCCGTTTTAGCTTGATTTCCATACGATTTATGCACTTTGTTAAGTGATTAACGAGCTAATATTGCTATTCTAGTTGTTTTGCGTGTTTTGACTCGTTTTATAGGAAATGAAGCGGTTTTGCTATATTTTCCTACTTTATGGAGCAAAGGCACTAGGATACGAGTTTTCAAGGAATTGATGATAGCCAGTTCACGATTTGATTACGATTCCGCTACATCCTTCCTCAATTGGATTTATCTTGGACTTTGGCTTTGAACTTCAAAAGGAAACATCAACCCAAGTCAAAAGAAGATCAGCCCAAGCCCAATTCCGTATTGCATTGACCAAGACCAAGGCATAGGATTCCGTGCCTAAGACGAAAAGACGGAAGAATCCATCCTGCACACTTACCCGATCGGATTACCATTTACCCGATCGGGTATTTCTGCAATTGGACGTTACTTGGCTCTTCTTCAACCGAGCTTAAATGAGGGATTTAATGCTTTGACTAGGGTATGAATTTGGACGAGGGATCAGCAGCCATGCAGCCCTACAAAAGCCAATGATCATCACACACAATTATCATATCATACACTACACAACTTCATATTATCTTTTAGCATACTTTCATACAATAACACATTTCATAGTTTATTTCTTTCTTACAAGTTTTAAAATATAGTTTATTTCTTAGTGTTTCTCTAGTGTTTTCATTGCTTTTGTTATTGGATAATTGTTCTTTACTTTCGTTCTTACATATTCATATTCCAAACTCGGTAATTCTCTATCTTTTACTATGCAATTTTCATCATGAACCTTAAACTAATTAGTATTGTTTTCATATTTTTGTTGTTAGGAAATCAATTTAAAACTAATCTAGTTAAAACTGAAATATTGTTTAGGATGTCACATTATATTTTACCTAATCATATAATCATAGAATTCATCACTAGAATCATTATTAATATAATCACCATAATCACGTTAGTATTTATATTTCATAGTTTAATTTCCTACATCTTTTTCTTATTAATTTACTTAATCACATGATCACATAAATTAGATATAATATTGTAAGATTAACATTGTGTACATAAAATAAATAGAGTCGTAATATTGAAATGATTTACAAGTTAAACGAATCAAAAGAAGAGTAGATACCAATTGAACCATCTAGTTGTTTCTTCCTTTGGTTGTATCAAATTCCATAACTATGTTTAGTGGCCATGAACAATTGTTTGTATTAGTTAATTTCTATCTTTATAACGAGAGTTGGGATGGGAATTAGGACTGCCAATAGGGGTTTAGTGACCTAACCATGCTGAGAGGACGTTAGGACCCACAAAAAGGTCGGTACGAATCCGAAAGGACTATACCGCTACAAGGCCTAGACAATCATAGTAATTCTAATGTTGGTATCAATGAAACTTTTAATTAGTTTTACATGTATTTCTCTTTCACTATTTCAATTTGATTAGATAGTTTATTTTACCGTTTTAGATAGTTTATTTTATTGTTATCTAGTTAGTTTACTTTATTGTCTTTCTATTTCCGTTCTTAGATAGTTTACTTTATTATTATTATCTAGTTTATTACTCTAGTTAGATAGCCTTTCAATATTGTCATTTAAATATCGCCTTTAGTTAGAATTTAATTGTTGTCATTCGGATAAGAGCATTTCCCCGATCGGGTACGTGACAACCCGATCGGTTAAGTAGTCTGTTTTGAGTTTTACATTTTGCAATTTACATATTTGTCATTTACATATCGTCATTTATATACTTGTAATTTTATTTTATGTTAATAGTTTAGACAACCACCTCAAATGACTCGAACTTAAATGAAAATCATTCTATAGCAATTCATAGTTAACACGTACTCCCTGAGGATCGACACCCTACTTCCCTAATTACATTCCTTATGTTGTTAGCCTAAGTGCGGGTAATTATTTTTGTACCGGGACCGCGACATAACCGATCAGTTATGCAAGAGGTACTTAAAACAGAGGTCATGAAACTATTAGATGTATGACACATTTATGCGATTTTTGACACTAAATGGGTTAATCTAGTCCAAGTTGTTCGAAAGAAAGTTGGAACCACCGTAGTGAAAAATAATAAAAATGAACTTATCCCCACCAGGATCGTCACAGGGTGGCGCAAGTAAATTGACTATCAGAAACTAAACCGATCTACAAAAAGGACCATTATCCCTTACCTTTCATTGCCAAATGTCGTTAGAACAGTTGGCTTGTAAAAAATACATTTGTTACCTAGATAGTTACTTAGGATTCTTCCAAATACCCATTCATCCCGAGGACCAAGAAAAGACCATCTTCACCTGTCCCTATGATACATTTGCATACCGTAGGATGCCTTTCGGGTTATGTAATCCACCCACGACCTTCCAACGATGCATGACCAACATCTTTTATGACTTTCTAGAATCCATTATGGTCGTCTTTATGGATGATTTCAGTGTCTACTGCACTACATTCGATGATTGTCCGTCTAATCTGTCGCGAGTCTTGTAGAGGTGTGAGAAGGTCGACTTCGCCTTAAAATGAGAAAAGTGTCACTTCATGGTTAATGAAATATTAGTACTTGATCATATCATATTTAAAATAGATATAGAGGTAGACTGTGCTAAGGTCCAGGGGATTGAACAATTACCCCCACCAGTGAACAACAAAACTGTTAGACGTTTTCTAGGACATGCGGGTCACCCATCATCCAGTCACCTGACTGGAGCTTACCCTTTGAACTAATGTGTGATGCACGTGATTATGCAGTAGGGGCCGACCTTGGCCGAAGCAAAGACAAAATGTTGCATACCATTTACTATGCCAGCAAAACATTAGGTCCAGCCCAAATCAAATGCTAACACTAAGAAGGAGCTCCTTGCTATTGTCTATGCGTTAGAAAAATTTCCCACCTATTTCATTGCATCGAAAGTCATCATCTACACGGATTTTGCCGCATTGGAAAACCTGCTTTCAAAGAAAGAAGCAAAGCCTCAACTTATAAGATGGATTCTCCTCTTACAAGAATTCGATCTTGAAATCCGAAACAAAAAGGGAGCCGAGAATGTTGTAGCCGATCAACTTTCAAGATTAAGGGTTGATGAGGTACGTGTGCAAACACCTATTAACGATTCCTTTGCCGACGAGTCATTAATGGCGATTAAGGAAACCACGCCTTGGTTTGCCGACATAGCCAACTATAATGATGGTAATCAATTACCATCTGACCTTTCACAATCAGAGGAAGAACATATTACATGATGCCAAATTTTTCATTTGGTATGACGCTTATCTCTTCAAACATTGTTTTGTGTAGTACACGGCCTGGTGCGGAACCACGGGGTGGAAACGAGGGACAAGCGTAGTGATACGCATTTATGGAGTCCCCAACAATTTTTATGGAAAATTTGAACCATTAGAATAATTTATTCCATGTCAAGACACAAAGTAATGAGTTGAACACTAAGAACTCGCTACCCTTAGCATTTTATGTCTACAATGACTCTCGTGGATGCCAATGAACATAGATATTCACAGAGATCTCGAATAAGGGGTGAGGGTACGTATTTGGAAGTTCTTTAATCGAACACCTAATCCCGCCCGCCTCGATAACAGCCTCCACTAATGATTAGGGAAATATTCCGTACTCGATATGTCATTGGTTATATGCATGCAATACACCATCAACCGTTTTAAGCCTAGCATGTGAATTAGACTATGTCGGTGAACATGTAATTGGCACTCAGTTATGTCAAAATAGGAATTTAGGATTGAATTACATATGAAAGGTAGGGAATAAAATCATACAATTACAATGACTAAATGAGATTACAAAGGATACAGTATGTACGTCAGAAATATATCCAAAACAAAGGTTTGAAAGAAAATAAAAGAAAATAATTTGACGGATTAGCAGGATATTAGAGTTAATAGTCGATTAAATATATGACTAAAGCTACATCGAAACGATAATGGATGTTCAGAGACAGTCACCAACCCAGAACACGCGCAGCAGCAGGTGCATCCTCTGGAAGAGGCGCAACACATGTTGCGACTGTTCTAGAGTTGCGTTCTGGCTGTGAAGCCGGAATCGCAATCAGTTAATGTTATTTTGGTGCATTTATGATGGATTATTGATCCTAAACTCGAGTGAAAGTGGTTTAACATATTAAATTACAAGACTAATTGTATCAATAAAAAATTTCAGAGGTTTGATATGAACGAATCGAATCTCTAAAACCTAACTTTTAATTCAAAGACAAAAACCCGTTAATATTGAACAATTAGGGATCTAAGCCAAGAACATGACGATTTATAAAAGATTAAATAAATTAAGAATAAAATAAGAAAAGGAAAATAAAAGACGTAGAAACATGACGGGTACCCAGAAGAATCTGAGCTTACGTGGTCGATTGATCATTAACGTAGATGTCGATAGGTTAGAGCAAGGTCTAGAATGGAAAGAGATAAGAGAAGGGGGTAGAACACTCGCGTGCCCTAAAAGTGAGAATGGACTTGCCCTTTTCTAGCCGAAAATGTGAAAGAGTCGTAGAACAACTCAAACTATGGAAATAAACAAGCTGGGGAAGAGGCGCAACAGGACTGCGATCTTTGGAAAGATTTCAACGCTTCTATTACAGAATTGTGGTTGATCTATAATTCCCTTTTAAAAAAATTAATAAGAGAAAATTTTATTAAAAAGATAGAATTTGAAATATATAACAAAATATCACAATATTCCGCGCGTTCCGACTCGGAGTTTTAAAACGGTTTATAGAAAATGAAGTAGTTTTTGACCCGAACCTCAAATGAACGCTAATGACTGTTAAAACGACCGTACTGGCGCGTAGATGACAACCAAGGGGTAGACATAAGTATGTGAGATATCACTTGACGATAAACTTACGAGCTGTCATAAATCATTTCGCGTACCAAACATGCGACCCAATCATCACTGGGTGGTTGACGGAAGGTGTAAAAACGAGGTATCTACACTTTGACGGGTTAAAACAAAGATGTATCCCTCAATAGGAGGTGAAGAGTGTGCTTGAAGGATGTCACTCTTTCCCTTATGGTGGTCATCATGGGCCTTCAAAAACAGTGGCAAATTGCTTTAATCCGGATTGTATTGGCCATCGATGTCCTTCTCGAAAGGCAACCCGTGTTTCTTTCTTTATTCTTACCTATTTCGCATTTTCTTTTTATTTATCTCACGATATTTTTCTTTAAGTATGTTTTTTAAGGGGAATGATGGAGCTTTTTAACATTTCAATATGACACTTCCATGATGAGCAAAATGACTATCTTGGGGGAATCTATATGGTTTCCCGAGCTTCTAACTTCTATCTCTCTTTCCTTTGTTTTTTCCTTTTTCCCATTACACATCTTATTACCCATTGTCTTAGTTTGTATTTCGCACATTGCGGAGAATGTGATGTTTAGCTTGGGGGAGGGATTACATTTTACTTTACATTTCAATTTGAAAAATAAAAGTTACCTTTTTGTTTTGTGCATATTATTATCTCATCATGATGGAAACTCCTTAGGTCGGTACATCTATACCCAGTCTCATTTAGGTGTGCGTAGGTCTCCTTATAATTTGTGTTACGTGATAAAGACATTCACATTGAAATCATTTCCCAAATTTTCAAACCCTTTTCACACATTTCATTAGCTACATCTAAAACATTGCGTACCGTTGTTAAGCTAGTGATATGCTAGGTGTGTTTGGGGTGCTCATTTGGGAGGTTATTCAAGTTTTATCAAAGTGCGCTTGGTTGGACGAAGTTGCTGATTTCCATACCATAAAAAAAAAAGAAAAAAAAAGAAAAGAAAAGACAAGAAAAAAGTAAGTTGAAGAAAAAACAAGTGGAAAGAAAGAAGCATGAAATGAGAATAACGATTCGAAGAAGTAAGTGAACAAAGAGTTTTATCCAGATGTTTGCCCTTGTGTTGTCTTGTATAAATTAAAAGCCAATATGCTATTTTTGGCTGGGACCATTGTGTTTCCAAAATAAATTTTAGATCGAAATGCGTATCCTTGCACATTTGGTTGTTTCTAGGTTAACATTAGCTATACTTAAGAAAAATCAATTGACCACCTTATTACTTCATTCTCATAACTTTCTTCCTTGGCTTTATGGCCTGTTTATCATGATTGCTTGAGTTGTGTTTTGGATCGTCTACCATATTACATTGCGGGCATATTTTCATAAGTCTTAGATAGGTGAGTGTATTCATTTATAAACATTTAAATCACCCTTTACACAAATGAGTGCTTGAGTATACCGTGAGAGTCCATTTGTCAAGAGATCATGCAAAAGCTGAAAGTTTTGTTAAAATCCCTTATGCTACGCCTTTATGTGAATCTCAACCATGTTTTGTATTATTCTTATGCCCATGTTGCTTTGGGATTTTGTTCATTATGGTAGTACAGCTTTATGTTGGGATTCACGTTTTGATGGTGTAATAATGTTGGCTACCCTTGCCTTGACGTTTCGTTACTTGCTTGAGGACAAGCATGAGTTTAGCTTGGGGGAATTTGATGTGTGCTATTTTCGTATGATTTTGCCCCATGTTTTAGTTCGTTTTATATGTCATTTGGACATTTTTAAGGGATTATACGAGCTAATATCACCCTCTAAGCATTTTCCGTGTTCAATTAAGCGTTGTAGGTAAAACATCGATTCTGCATCATATCGTATAATTCCGAGCATTATTATAGAAACACGAAGATAGTAGCAGCGAGTCTTGGGAAAGTAGAGGTGCCTCGGGATCATGCACTTGTCCTAAAGAAGAATAAATGAAGACGGACCGCATACCTACGGAGATTTGACTAAAGACAAAGCGAAGGTCAAAATGAAGCCAACCCCAAGCCTCAACACCTATGCTATAGGGGTCAATGTACGTCAAGGATGGGCATTCAACTACGCTCTTCGAATTATGTAGAAAAAAACGTCCCCTATCAGGCTTATTGCATGTGGATGCCTGAAGAAAGGAAGACAAAGCAAAAGTACATAGAAATATGCGTCCCCGTTCGGGGACACCTAAACCTGATCGGGTGCGTAATATTCTACTCGCTTTTTGTTTGAGCTCCATCTAATTAAGGGAGTGTATTGAATATCATTAATGTCATGCATATTCCAAGGTTTATATAAGAAGAGCATTGCAGCACAACTCAACACATCTCTCAACTCAAAACATCTCATACTCATCTCTTAGTTCTTTCTTTTTGTTCTAGTAAAAGTTCTATTAGTTTTGATCTTTTAGAAGTCTTTTAAGATGGAATTTGGTTGTTTGTAGTTCTCTCGCAAGTTCCTTTGGAATCATCATACCATATTTCAAGCCTTAATTCAAGTAATAATTTGGTCCTTTGTTAGTTCTTATCATTTCCAATCTTAATTCATCTTATAATCTTTAGTTTATGACATGATCTAATTCTCGTTTATATAAATTTACAATTATTTTCATCACTTTAGATCAGCATTACCATCTTATATTCATCACCTTTATAACTCTAGATCTTCATGCATAATCTAAAGACTGATTAGTTTAATTAATCTTATTAGATAATCATGTTATCCTATCTAACACGAGTGACTAGATTTAATTTAACTCTAGGGGTATAGGGTAACCATGTTAGATTAGTGATTTGGAATTATTGGAAAAGGAATCATTGCATTTTTATCATTGTTCTATCGCTAGAAATTGTACTATGGTAGCAACAATTCGAAGATGTTTTACGATCTAAATAATGAATCAATTGCATGTTTCGTAAATTTCACTTTGACATAAACTAATCTACATGTGTGAATCTATACTCCTAGACTCTTTATTATCATTGTCAATTATATTATTTTACCTTTTGAGTTTTTGCAATTTGTTTACAACCTCGTAAAATAAACTATCTCCTAAGATAAAATAATCATCACGAGATTATTATAATAAGTAACTCCCATCTTCCTGTGAGTCACCCGTACCTCCCTAACTTCATTTATTTGTTGTTAGCCTATACTAGGGTAATTTATCTTCTATTTGGGTAGGCAACTAACCCCATCAAGTATGATATTAAAGGATTAGGAGGAATGAGTAAGGGCAGGGGAGGTTTAGAGAGATATTAGGTGAGAAGAGTTACAGAACAACTTATTAGGAATTAGGTCGTCTCAAACTAACCTCTCACTCAAGAAATTGAAAATTTTCGTAAAAGCTGAAATCCGCGCTTACTCGGTTGAGTGCAAGAAACTACTTGACTAAGTGGAATAAATCGGCCGAGTATAAGGACACTTGGTCGAGTGATACTATAGAGCTGACAATAAATCCCAGCAGAGGACTCAACTCGATCAAATCCCCCCAAACTCGACCGAGTACACCCAATTGAAACAAGTGAATACTCAACTCGACTAAGTACAACCTAACTCGATCGAGTGACTATTCGGCTCGATCGAGTCACACCTCTAATCCATCAAAAACCACAAACTATATTTAATAAAGCCCATTCGGTTAACAACCCAGCCGAGTCAACGCTAAATAAAGAAGTAAAACCCCGGCCCAAACCCTGGGTGAGGAGCGGTTATTTACGGTAGCTTGGTAGGCTGTGTACATGGCCCACAAATCAACACATGTCCTTTCCAACGCATTTTGGCCTCACTCATGCGCATCCCGGGAACCTTCCTAGGAGGTCACCCATCCTAAGACTAGTAACACCATGGCCCAAACCCTTGGTCGGGAGCGGTCACTTACAATAGCTTGCTAGGTTGTGTCATGACCCACAGATCAACGAGTCCTTTCCAGCGCATTTTGTCCTAACTCATGCACATCCCAAGAACTTTCCCAAGTGGTCACACATCCTAAAATTACTCTCAGTCAAGCACGCTTAACTTTTGAGTACTTTTTCATGGAGAACCATAAAAGTAAGTACGCTTTTTTTATATGAGTAGTACTTTCAATCCCTTCAAGCAATAGCCTGATTATAAGTCTATATGTGGATCTCTTCAAGGGCACCCATCACATGGAGTATTATAAAAGACCAGAGTATTAAAATATTCCCTTATAAAAAGACCTTCGTCCATGAAATTCACCCCCAACCTACAACAGAAACTCAACACAACAAGGACAAACAATTAACAAGTCGGACAACATAACCGTAACGTAAACAGCAAACCAACAGGACTCAAAACCAAGTTGGCCAACCATAGCAAAACGATTCACAACACAAGCACCATATTCGTGACCTACATACAAAGTAATATACATAAATGACAAGCAGAGCAACACTCTCCCGAATATAAATACCTCAACTTCGTTTTACAAGCATAACCCGCTCCTCATTTTAAAAAATCATAAATAGCCAAGCACACAAATGAATACGACCTAATAAATGTATGCATTTGCCATACGATTCAAAAAAATGTGCCGACGAAGACATAAATAAAAGCATGTAATCAGATAATAAACACAAGTTTCCATATTCCACCCCTTCGTGATGATGAACTTCGCTCCCGAAGTTCACAACTCATAAATATTAGCGGAACAATAAAGGAAAATCCCTGCACACTTATAGAATTTTCAACAAATATATATTCATAACCGTTTTAAAGTCGCATTACAGGCACAAAGATCAAAAAAATTGCAATTCCTGAGTAATATATAGAATCCGTGAAATATCTAAAATTTTAAATCATGGCAAAATTGTCGTCTGAATGCTAGACGGTAAAATAAAATTACCCAAAACAAACTCATTCAAAACAAAACTTGATTTCGACCACGAAAAAGTTATTGACCTCAATAAACAGTTAACAAAATAATTTCATCCAGTTTAACCAAACGCAATTTAATATAGTTTTAAGCAATTAGTATAATTTCATAAAATTAAAACACGACGAATGAGCCAATGATCGCATAAAAGTACGAAATTGCGAGGGATTAAGGAACCAAAATCATATATTCAGAACTTGGTCTCCAACATGTAATAACATAGATTTAAAAAAAAATATATGTCAGTAGTAACATACATTAAATACATACACCTTTATATTAGTGGAAATATCTATCAAATAAATTGCAAAATACTTATAAAAAAGAAAACAAATATCAAAGCAAAAATAACTTAAATCTTTTCTTTCATGTTTCCATGGGTGGATTTTCATCGTATGTTGCTTAGTGAGAAAAGACGACCATTCCTCTCATATAGGCGAGAGGCAAAAATTTCACAAACCCACACTGGCTTTATTAACGCCGTGGGGATTTCATTTTCCATCCCATATAATCGTCGTTGACAAAGCATACGAGAAAGGCACCAGAGGTGGTATTCTTAAACGATTTGGAGGTGAATTGCTTCTGTAGTTTTAGGCTTACCCCTTTTTGCAATTAGTTCCCTTTTTGATGATTCCGCCACTTGGATGAGGGAAGTGAGGATTCTTTTATAGATGAATCCTTATCTATGTTTGTGTGCTTATTTACTTGGATGTGTCAAAATATTAGCAAGACCCCACTTGCCTTCTAAGAAGGTATTTATCTCATAAATATCTTGCTGTAAGTTGAAGGCGCTGAGCAAGGCCCGCTAATTGCCTTGTATCGTATATTCTATTAGGATTAGTTTAAATAAAGGTCCCAATATGAGTCACCTCAATACTTGAGGACGAGCAAAGGTTCAGTTTAGGGATAATTGATGTGGTTATACTTTACGCAATTTGGACCCTATAATCGACCTTACTTTGCATGCTATTTGTACATATTATAATTATTTTCATATTTTTTTACCTTCTTATTTGAAATTCTATGTCGTTTCATGCATTTTGTAAGAAAGAAACAAAAATAAGCAGACCATGTTAAATGAGAAATTGGAAGCTACAATGACGGTATAAATGACTTTGGAGGAAGAGGATGACAAGTATAAGGACCCCTCGACCAATGGCACACGATTTTAGGGGTTTCACATGCTAGGCCTGAGGCCCCAAGGATTTTAGAGCAGAAAGTCCGAAAGCTCAGCTTTTACAGCAGAGCTCGCACTGTTCACTTTACACCGCACGGCCTGGCATCGCGAATCAAGAAAATCGTGTGGTTTAACCCCTGACCTAACGACCCACGCTAGTGACTCCTTATTTTCTTTCCTTGCTTTAACCTAATCTTGTATTAATGTAAATAGGTTGTTTTGCAGTCAAATTAGCGATTAGAGTTTGCACTATTTACCCATCTATAAACTTATATTAATTACTTGTTAATCTACTTTCGATTTGAATATTTCCTTAGGTTTCTCTGAAGAGTAGTGGCGATTTTTTCATCCAGTCCAAGGGTTTCTTTTACTGTTCCTCATCAATTTCCCTCTTTGCTTATCTAGTTGGTATATTTCTTAATCTCTCTTTAATATTTTGTTAATCCTCTATTATGCTTACTAATTACTTGTATTATTGATCATGACTAATTTAGATTGTGTGATTGTTGACTCTATTAGTATGTTCATGATGATTATTAGTGAATAGTATCTTAAATAGGTTAATAGGGGATTATGGGGTTAAATGGAGAGGTGAATAAATGATTGTTGAGTCTAATTGTTGAGTGTTCTAAGTAACACACACTACAGGTGTGCTGAGATATGTAGATGATTGTTTACACATATCATTGATTGTTATCACACTCCTATAAGATCGAGAGCCTTAGGATGTGTTAAAACTTGCATGGTTGGTGGGTTGAACGGGTGTACGAGAGATCTAACCATAATTGACCTGGTGGTATGTGTAAAATTTAAGTGATTTTATCCCCTCATTTAGCTCAGCTTTACATGTTCTTTCCACTATTTATAATGGTTTTGTGAGCTAATCCCGTATTGTCGTAGGTTTGTGTGCTTTAACTTGTCTTATAGGAAATAATGCGGATTCTGCGGTTTTTCCTACCTTTTAGGCCTCATCTCACACTCGGGGCTATAAGAAACAAGTCTTGGTCAAAATGATAGTAGTATAGTAGCATTAGCTCATCCCGAAGAAAGAATTAGGTCAAACAAAGGCTCAAAATGAAGAGATTTCGCGTCCCCTAGCACTATCTTCTATACCGTAGGGGACATGAAAGTCAATGAAAGTCAAAGCCAAGAAGTCAATGAAGTTCTTAAGGATGGAGAATACATCCCTTATCGGGTTTGCCATATGGGGATGTGTGATGAGATATTTTTGGAGGAATACGAACATGCACCTGGAACATGACATCCCCGATCGGGGAAACCTAAGCCCGATCGGGGATGTAACACCCGGAAATGTACCCTATTTTTATAGTGAAAATATTTTACGGAAACTTTTCAGCGAAATTTAGTTTTAACCGTAAATTTAATTTTCCGAGTCGAATTTAGAATTTCCGAGTTCGTATTTGGAATTTCCGCGAGATTCCATGAGAATCCCGTCTTAAGGCGAGTTTGACTTTTGTTGACTTTTTCCCCTAAATATCTCATACTCCCTTAATCTATTTCATTCAACACAAACCAAAACCCTTACTTCTTCCTTAAGCAAATATCAAAAACCCTTGCCTCCAATTTTGATCCATCTTTGAATCACCGTATCTCCTTCGTTTCTTATTGGAATTCACGTAAGTTCGTCTCATTCTTCCCCTCTTACCTTCCTCTATCCGTATTGGTAATAAAATTACCGTCTTTCTCGCTTTTTAAATTATCCGTCTTTCTCAAGGTGAATGATATTCATCTTTTATTATCTAATTGTTTGTAGGTGGAGACTAGGAAGGTTTAGAATCGATTAAAGACGCGTAAAGGTAACGGTGAAGGGTTACTCGATATCATTTACGTGTTTTACATGCTTTATATGCTAGAATTCGTTTTTAGAATACGATTAGAAAGCTTAGGATTCATGTTATGGATGATGATTGTTGTTATTTGATGATTGTTGATGATGAATATTGATTGTTGATAGTTATTAGAAATGAATTATGAGAATTGGAAATAATAGGATTGAATTTTGTTGAAAGGCTCAGGGCGTGAATTTGGGGTAAACAATGTCACGGTCGTGAAATACAAGTCACGGTCGTGACTTGTGCAGTTTCACTACACTGACCCCTTTTCGTAAAATGATCATATCTCCTTCGTTACTTGCTTGTTTTGGGCTTGTGACCTATCGTTGGAACCGTAAGAGGATAAGCTATCACCTCGACTTGGAATTACTGTATTTGCATGTATAGAACTCTAGTTATGAAAGTTTGAAGTGAACCCTTGTTTTAGTTAGTTTCCAAATTTGTTGTTTTGGAGAGGTATCTATGTTTCCTATTTATTATGCTTCTTAAACTTGGTCTAATGCTTATGTATCATGTATTGATTCATGTTTATCATAGTTACATTTATATAATGCCATGTTCTCATGTTTTGTGACGGTTTTTGTTATGTCCCACTTTGAGTCGGTTTTTACAAATGATACGGTTTGAGCAATATTTTGTCTTGTGCTTCGTACTCTCATTCCCTTGGCTACCTCCACGTTCGTAAGGCTGGAATGTCGGAACGGGGAGGTATCCTATTGCTTAATTGCATGTGTAGTGGGCATACGACGGAGTTGTTGGGAGTTGAAGATATGCGTTGATCGACCGGCCGTCAAATGTTGTGTACTTGCGAGGTGGTGTTATTTGCATGTAAGCGTACGCTTGTTATGAGGCTTGAGCTCCTTTTCCGCTCTTTGAATTGATCTACCGAATTTGGGGTACTCGGCGTCTATGATTGACCGAGTCTTGGATGCGAAATGTTTATCGCCTGTCGAATCGGAACACGTTTATTCCGAGAATCTGGCCAGGTTTAGACTAGGACCGTATTATTATCGTCGTGCTACCAGGAGGAAATTAGTCTACATATACGAAATGTTTGATCGTGTATGAGTTCAGGGAAATGCTTATCTCGTGGATGCCTTTTAATCATACTTGCCATGTACACGATGCTAGTGCGTTTCATTTACCGTGAGAGATGTCGTCTTGTGTCGTCGTTCTTGAATGCGTGATTTCATGATATTATTCATGGTCATTGCATGATTGGGCACAGTCTATGTATTGGGTTGCTTGAATGGATGATAACATGATGGATTTATTCATTGTCATTGCGTGACTTGGCATGTTTGTCTGTCGAGTCTCAATCTTATCAATCTTATACCGCTAACGGTGAGATGCAAGCACTAGTGAGCGTATTCGATTGCCTAAGAGTGTCTATCCCGAGTCTTTGAATAACATGATGGTTACGGTTTTGATTTCCACATGATCTCATCATTATCTATAGAATTGCCGATCTATTCTTATCGCAACTCACATGTATATATATATGCATGCTTTACTTTTGTATTTCCTTATATGTACGTTAAAGGTGATATGGCTGGGAGAACCCGGAGTTACTCCCCACTGAATGTGGCGTTCATGTTTTTCATGAATGAACAGGTGGCTTGCTTGGATGCCTTTTTGGATATGATGTTTTGGGGTTCGGGTGTGAGCTAGCGGGCGTTGTCCCTGGATGAAACACCTCTAGACGTTGTTTAGCTAGTTGCTAATTACTTTGTCTTTTGTTAACACTTTGAGAGACTACGTCTCTTGTGGTATTTTTATTTAGTTTGTAATATTTTGACACTCCTCGTATTTTTCTATCTTGCAGGTATAAAGGTTTTTAAAATACCGTATTTCCGCCTATATAATTCAAATGCTTGTATGTTTATATGTCCGCATTCGCGGAGCGGT
>JAIUZE010071417.1:0-42946 GCA_022085475.1 Heliosperma pusillum | reverse complement strand
GGATTCGGATTTGTATTTCTTATGCTCTTATCATTATATATTGAATTGCATATCTATCCTTATCGTATTTCACATGTATATCTATATATGCATGCTTCTATTTTGTATCTCCTTTTATGTACGTTTAATGTGATATGGCTGGGAGCACCCGAAGTTACTCCCCACTGACTGTGCCGTTCATGTTTTTCATGGATGAACAGGTTGCTTGATTTGGATGGCTTTTTGCTATGATATTTTGGGTTCGGGTGTGAGCTAGCGGGCGTTGTCCCTGGAAGTTTCACCTCTAGACGATTTTAGCTAGTTTGCTAAACACTTTGACATTTATAACATTTTGAGAGACTTCGTCTCTTGGTTGTATTTCACACTTTAGTTTGTAATATTTGACACTCCTCGTTTACTTTTCTTGCATGTATAAAAGTTTTAAAAACTTCATATTTCCGCTATATAATTCACATGCTTGTATGTTTTATCTTTCCGCATTCGTGAGGGTTGTCACAGTTGGTATCAGAGCTTTATCGCTCCCGACGCACATACGTGAATCCTAAACTTAAACTACTTGACCTTGAAATAATAAATGAGAGATGGGTAGACTTAAGGACCTAAGGTGGTAGTCTTTGGTGTACTTGATGTTTGTTAGGTTCTAACTTGTTTGTTGATTGTGTTGAGTGATGTTATGTTTGTTTGTATCTACCGTTTTGAGGAGGATCATGTGTTACCTAGAAGAAGTATCCTTTTCCGAAGATTGAAGATTGACAAGCCTCATTGAAGTATATTTCTTCCTCATCGATGATTTCTCTCGTCTTTAATGTATCATGCTCTCTTCCTTCTATCTAAGTGCTTCTTTCTCTTCCAACTTGTTTGCCTCTTGGAAATTACTCTTGATGGTTTCCTCCATCTTACCATTTGTACCCTCAACTTTCTCTCGTGACCTTTTGTGGATACCTTACCCGTTCGTTTGTAGTATACAAACCTTGGTCGGAAGAATTTTGAACTTTGTGGAATATTAGTGTTTGTTAGAATGAATTTGTGATTTGAGGAAAATGGTGTAGATCTAAATTCACTATATAGTGGTGATTGGTTGTATCTCCGAGAAATGGTGGTAAGATAAGTTCGATGATTTTAATGTTTGATGCTTGCCATGACTAATGTGTGGATAGTTCATGATATTCGATGGTGTAAGGTCGAATGAGTTGGCTATGACTTCTTAACTCATTAGTAATTTAGTCTTTTGGACTTAGAAGTTTAGTATTGTTTTGAAGACCATGCTTATGATATGTCTAATTGGTGTAAATAAGAAGTTTAGAATGATATCTTGAGGTGCGAAATACTTTTGAGGTTAAGTGACGTCTTGTTGTTTCCTATTGTGTGTTTGTGAGTATAGGCTTGGTGGAAAAGCTTTTGGCTATAGTTCTTGGATTTAAATATATGATCTTATCTTATGGCATCGGAGACTCGTTTGAAGTAGTAAGGTTTCGTTGTAAGTTGAACCATATTACTTGAGGATTATAGATATGAGCGAGATTTGATGATGTGAGCTATGATGGAAATACCTTGGGACGTTAATGATGATGTTTGACTTGAGGTTGTACTTTGATAATAATGAACTCGTGGGCTATATGAGTTGAAAATGACCGAGTATAAGGGAGTATTTGTTAGTCCTTCAGTTAAAGAAACCTTTGAGATTGTGTTGAATATTTGAGCTAAAGGAATGTTACTATGCTTGAGTTGCAATTCCGCATTTGGGAATCCGTGTGATATGAAAGGATGGATGAATTGGGTTGTAGTCGATTTGTCGAATTCAGGTGTATCTTACCTTGATGATTGTACGTGGTACGATGGTCCCTTGTAAGAGACCTTTGTAGAGGAAAATTAAGATGTTTTAGTATCGCCCTGAGTTTGAAAGGAGAATTTTGTGGTTTAAACCTTAAACATTTACTCGTGCCATTATCCCTTTTTCCTTTCCATTCTTGAATGTTTTTGTCAAGATTGATCTTTAAGAAATCGCATGCTCGCATCTTATTTCTTACTCGAATATCTTCATACCTCTACTATCTGCTTTGTCTCTTCCTTAACCTCGTTATTTTCAGCGCCCCTCTCTTGTAATCTCGTGCCTTATTTATTCCCGTGTTCTCCTTGAGATTCCTTATCGTTTTCTATCTCGTTGCTCCTTCATCTTTTCTCTAGTGGATTGGATATTCCGTTTGTAAGGCTCAAAGAATAAGCGTGATGTAATTTGGGATTCTTTAGCTAGAATATGTGTCCTTGGATTGAGCAAATTTCATGTTATAATTCATCATGTGAAATAGGAATTAAGCTCTAGGATGAATCCTAATAGTGATAATGTATCCTCTCTTAGTGATTTTAGATTTGGAGCTTGGTATTGTAGTGTCATTTTGAGAATTGAGTCGATCATGATAATAGTTCGTTGTTGTTGGGTATTATAACGGTTGCTTGGTATTATAACGGTTGCTTGGTATGTCTCCAATTATTATAATCCATGAACCGTATACGATAAACATTTCGTACACGAAAGACTCATTTCCTCCCGGTAGGACGACGATCATAATACGGTTCTAGTCTAAACCCGGACAGACTCTCGGGACAAGACGTGCACCCGATTCAACATGCGATAAACATTTCGCATCCAAGACTCTATCAACTCAAAGGACGTCGAGTACCCCAAATTCGGCTAAACTACGCAAAAGAAGCGGAAAGAGCACAAGTATTTGAAAGTCCATAGACCCTAATTAGACTCTTCGAATTAGTGACCAAATTACAAGTTAATTGAGTGTTTAATGATCTATGTAACATGTATGCAAATATAAAGACATTATATATAAAAGATTAGAAATTTTCTCACATTGAAATGGAAGTAAGAAAAATAATTTATTATTGTCTTAGGAGTTTTTACCAAGCTTGGAATGATCCTCCAAAACCCAAATCTTCAAAATAGAAGATCTCCTTGTAGTTGCACCCAAGATGATACCAAAAGTTCTAATAATATTAACTAGATATTATAAGAACTAGCCCTTGTATAATAATACTTTTGTGTTACTAATCCTTAGTGAACACTACGAAAAATAGTACTAACAATTAGTAGTTTTCTAGTATTATTTTAGACAGATGTAGAGAGATATTTTAGGTTTTGAATAAGTTTTGCACAAGTGAATAAAATGAACAACAATAGCTCAATTTAAGAGCACATGAGCCGGCCCCAAAAGAGTGATGGTGAGGTTGAGTGTTTCTTTTCTTTGCATGCTAAATAATTACTACTTGGTAAGACAAAAAGCAAGTTTAGAAAAGAACAATATGTGTTTTATGGGCAAGACAAAAAGGAATCAAATCATTGCCCTTTGCTCACCCTAAAACCGGTGCACTTGTGACAAAATGGGTCCATTTTAAATTTTAATATTTGTCCCACAAATACTTGTTAATCATATACTCCCTCCTAGTCATTCATTTCTTCCCCTTTCCCTTTTACACAAAAATTAAGGAAATGAATTTGGACCACACAAAACACACTACCCCACATATAAATGAATTTAGACCACACAAAACACACTACCCACATCCAAAAAGGGAAAGAGGGAAGAAAACCCGACTTACCTAATAAGGAAAGAGGGAAGAAATGACCGACTAGGATGGAGTATTTAATTATCTCATATAATTAAAATGTTAATTTGATCAAACAACAAATATATGATATAAAATATATACATTTAACTTTTAAGTGACACATTACCATTATATCAATATATAATGGGTCCCACAATGCTCAGTTAATTTATGTATATCAAATATATATGTAAAGGACTAATTAAATTGTATCGTATAGAAATAATTAGTTTTCTGTTTGGGTCTCATCCTTTAGGTGTGATCGGAAGGGGTTAGTTGATCACCGCTGTAATACGACAACGACGTCTAACTCTAGTCAGCTGATCGTTATTGATTTACATTAATCAACTGACGTGGAGTATCAATATACTAGTCATCCCACGAATATTCCAAAATGAGATTTATTTTATAAATGCACTATTGTGGAGGACACTTACTCCAACAGTATTATCTCCTGGCTAAAATACGCGGAAGAAAAGGTCAAAACGAACAAGCGAGTACGCTACATGCAATGACACCATCTCGGAAGGATACAACATTTGACGGTCGGGTAGATCAACGCATTGTGTTCGCCTCCCAAAAACATCGTCATATCCCCACTAACAAATGCAACAAGCATCAATATTGCACCCCCATCGCTCCGACATCAAGTCTAACGAGTATAGAGGTGCAACCGGGAAATGAGAGTTCAATATCATCCAACAAATAAGACTTAATGGACTACTCAAGATATACATGACTCAAATGATCTAAACATCCAAACCCGTCACTAAACATGTGAATAAGGCATAAGATAAATGTATCAATAATAAAAATAAAAAGAGTCAATACATGTTACATAAGAATTAGATCAAGTTTAAGAAACATAATCAATAAGGGACATAAAGCCCATCTAAAAACAATAAGTAAAACAAGGGTCAAATTTAAACGATCATAAGTAGAGTTATAGACATGAAAATGTAGAAATTTCAAGTGTTGGCGATAGCTTATCCTCTTAAGATTCCAACGGTAGGTCACACGCCCAAAACAAAGCAAGTAACAAAGGAGATATGATCATTTTACGAAAAGGGGTCAGTGCAGGAAAACTGTGGGTCGTCACGACCGTGACATGTGTGTCACACCCGTGACATGCATGTCACGACCGTAACGAAGGTCAAGACAACTCTTCTTTGCTCTAAATTTAACCATGGCTCCCACAAAATAGATTCACACACGAGTTAAGCCACATTCATATCCAAAACCCACATGTACACTATCACATTCATAGGATTCACAATCACTAGTACAAAAAACCCCTATTACATCGGTTCTAAATGGCCATTTACGTCGCTTTTGGTACGACGTATATCAAGGGGGCGTATTTGCTTTGCATCGGTTTCAAAACAGACGCAATAAGTCTACTTTTTTGCATCGGTTTCTAATTTAAAGCGACGCAATTTGTTTCTTTTTGCATCAGTTTTATCTAAAAAACTGACGTAATAAGTAACTTAATGTGTCGCTTTATCCTAAAATTGACGCAATTTCCATATCATTTTTGCGCCTTTTGTTACAACAACTGACGCATTTGACCATTTTCTAATGTAACTCATTCATCTTATTTGCATCATTTTTAGCCCAATCGATGCAATAGGCCAATATTCTTTTCGTATATAAATATTTGATATTGAAATTGCAATTTTGTTTCCCCTTGATAATCTATTTACCAATATCTAAATACACTACAAAATAAATGCAACCAACCACTAATGATTCACATGTAAAATAACATTATATCTCTTCAACACAACAATTACGTCATTAATAATACATTCGAATGTATAAATAATTTAAAAACTTAGTTACTAAGACAAGACAATCTATACTACATTTCTCTAAACATTTGGCAGCCGAAACCTCTCTAGCCAAATATAGTCGGTTCACATGGTTGAATACTTGAATCTGCAACATACATTTATCAAAATCGGTATAATGGAAGATTTATAATCCACTTTAAGCACCTAAAAGATAAACAAAGTTGATTACAATAGTTCAAGTTTGGTATGAAGCTGCATAAAACTAAAATGAATATTTTTAGACAACAGAAATTCTCATTTAAGATGGGTCGATCCGTCTTAAGTTTAAGACGGGTCAAGCCTCCCTCACAAGGGGCAAGTAGGGTGCAAGTGGGAGGAAAATGGAGCCCCCTACTTGTTCCCCCACTTGATCTTTGTGAGAGGGGTTTGACCCGTCTTAAGTGTAAGACGGGTCCACCCGTCATAAGTTTAAGACGGGTCAACCCGTCTTAAGGGAGACTTTCTGTTTAAACTATACAGTAGGTATAGTCAATTTACCTCAAGAACATGTTATAGACAACAAATTTGATGACTTGCATTGAATAAATGTTTAGTCAATCAAGAAAATGTTGCTGCCACTAGTCTCGGATTAAACTGTGTTACATCAACTATCTGCCGAGAAAATGAAATTTAAGCATACAAATATCTTATAAGATAGTATTAGGAGCTGTACAGTCTTTGTTTTTCCAGAAAATTCACCATTTTTGAATTAAGTTTTAAAAACTAGTAGCAAAAGCAGTTTACTATTACCTCGACACACAATTGTAAATTAACAAGAGCCAACCACTTCCAATATTATTCTCTTCGGGAGCGTGTAGTATCAGTCCTATTGAACACACACAATCTTAAATTTTTGGTTAAGACAAACTAAAAAGGCCTAAACACTCAAAATCAAGAAACACCTCTCAAAGTGAACAATCCAAATAAAACAAACATAGTGATTATTTTCAAACGAGAATGAATTTTTGAAAACTGAAAACATGCCCTTAGTTCTTAGCTTTCAATCTTCAAATGAGAATGCCGTAAAGTTACACGAATGTACACTTATACGGTATACAAGGCAAAATGGGAAAAATTAATAGAGCATGTAAGGAATTAAAAACAAAAAAGAGGGTAATACAAGAACAAAAATTCTCAGTTATGACGGGGCGACCTGTCGCAAGCTTAAGACAAGTCAAGTACCCCTCACAAAGAGCAAGTGGGGGTGGGGGTGGGGGTGGGGGTGGGTGGATCCCCCACTTGCACCTCCTTACTCACTTGTTCTTAGCGAGGGGGAATTGACCTGTATTAAGTGGGTCGCCCTGTCACAAGCAAGACTTATTGATATAAGAAAAGGAGTATGCCATACCTAATCACTTATGCTAGTGGTGAGTAATGTTGATGCAAGTACCACATCTAAGAATTGTTAATGCAAATACCATCTGCTAGTTTGCTACTCACCTGCTGGTAGTTGACAACAAAGTGTTTGAAAACTCTCTTGATTTATTGGATGCACAAGTCTCATCTAATATTAATTGTTGCACCGTCTAGTTCTAATTTGGTTTTCACGAGTAGATAAGTTTTCACGAGTAGATAAGAAGTTGATAAAAAATGTACAAAATCAATCACATGAGCCCTCCCGCCAACCAAGTAAAACATGGGGGTATTAGATTTTTGGACTTTGTGTACCATTTAAATTTTATTTGTTTAAGAAATCAGACACTTCATATTTTTCACCACGTTAGAAGGTATTGAATGAGTACAAAGATACATAAAAGAACAATAATGCGAGGATGTGCAAAAGACAATACAATTTCTTTATATGCAGCGACAAAACCTACAAGTTATGAGTAGCAGCGCAAAAATTACAAAGCTATCCCAAAAGAAAAGAAAGTTGCAGCATATATTGTACAACAAAAGAAATGAATGTTGAAGCAGATTGTGAAATACCTTGTTCGTTTGATGAAACAAGCTAGAAATAAGAAAATAAAAGTTAATCACACTAATTGTCACCAAAATTATTAACCCTAGAACAAAATTTGCGAAATTAACAATACCAAACCTATTAAATCAAACCCTAATTAACAAATAACCGAATGAAATAAGATAGGGGAGGGAGACTTACCAACGAGGTGACTGTCGAGGAGGTTGAGGGAGACGACGGCGAGTGTGTGATGATAATTATTGGAGAAAAAAACGATTGAAAGAAGGAAAAGGAAAGGAAGAAGCTACAAAGGGGAAAACGATTAGGTTTTTGCTCATTCGTACTTTTACAATAGCTTTATGTATTTTTATATATTCAAGTTGTTTATAGAATGCGTCAGTTGTGAACAGAGGCGATGCACTACGTGTAGGTCAAATACGCCGGTTATCAATTAAAACTGACGCACTAGATCAAATACATCAATTTTTGTCATAATCGACGCAAAACATTCTCTTAAATACATCAATTTCAAAGAAAAACCGACGCAAATTCCCTTTCCCGCCAGTAGCTGATTCGTTTTGCATCAATTTTATTTATAATTGACGTAATTCAATAGACGCAATAGAGGTTTTTTCTACTAGTGAATAAGGGAGATAATAACTCAAACCCATTTGCAATATTGAATCAACTCCGTCAATAAACATCCTTACACAACACTTATGGGTATCATACCACTCAATTAAATCAAAATAACACAATTAGTCCATCATTAATGACTTAAATACATGTTAAGGCAACAAGAAGGTAATTCATCATATAAGCTACCAAATTTCAATCAATTGGAGACACATAAGATAAAATTCAACAAGTAAACATATTGTAGTCATGGATTCATACTGGCATGAACTAAAGAATTCATCTTTATCATCAAGGCTACTCTAAAACACATAGAAAACCACATAAAATGTGATACCGAGTAACCCATCAACATTACATTATTTAGCGTCTTTTAAGCTTTCCATAAATCAAGAAATAGTCTTCAACCGGTTCTTCTAAGTCTCTACCTAACATTATAATAAAAAAAGATAAAGATTTCTCATACTAAAGAAAGACGAACGATTTGAAAAAGTGAGAACGGTGAGAGGATTGTGAAACATTAAACGGATCTAGATTTGGTTAAGAAATGAAGGTTTTATGAGAGTTTTAATGGAGGAGTTTAAGGTGGGTTTTAATGGTGAAAATTTCAGAATTTTAGAGAGAAGAAAGAGGAGATGAAATCTGAAAAATGAGGATGGAAACCCTAGAAAAATGAGGTTTTGGTGTCTAATAAGAGGTCCATAGGTTTCTTTAGGCCCAACAACAAAGTGGATCCGTTTCCACTAGAATTCCGCGTAGAATCCAATTCAGGACTCCAAACGGACAATTAAGAAACTGCTTTGACCCAACTAGAGTAAAAATGCGATTCTCATAAAATTAAAAGCTAATAATAATAAATTAGCAAGTTAAAGTTTTTAACAAATAAAAAGGGAAGATAATTATAAAATCCAACGATTTATTAAATTACCCAATATGATAAAATCGAGCGTGTTACAATCGTGACCTTTTCATCCCTAAGAGTTAGATTTATTTCTATTTTCTTGTTGTGTGTCGATTTTGCTACCGTGAATGTAATTGTGATGCTCGAGTTGCCGCTATGTGTGTGTTATGTCTGCTTATCTTGAGTTCACCCTTTGAGAAAATTTCCAAATTTTTATTTTGTATTTCAAATTTATTCTGTTAAAGAAGCTTAAAAATGGATTATTCTGCTTTCATTTTCGCGAGAATGGATTTATTTTACTCACAGTTTGGATTTTGCGTTTGGTCAGATGTCAAGACTCGTTATTGGAGACGTTTAATAATTTGTTTTGCACTTACCAACGTGTGATTTTATTTTGATATTGTCTTCGATTTTGAATGTTAGAGTTCTTGTGTGCACGACAAGATCCGTTTTGTTCCTCAGTTTGAGACTACAACTTTCGAAGAGTTTCGTTTTCGAAATGTTTTCCCTTGTAAATGTGTTACGTGTCATTTTTTGAAAACCGATTTTTGTCTTTGTAACTTTTGTTTTCTGCTTATAAGTTTCGAGGACGAAACTTTTCAAAAGGAGGGGTGATTGTAACACCCCCTATTTTATGATAATGAGTAATTTATTAAAGTCGTTAATTTTATAATTCTCTCTTTTATCTTTGTTGGTTAAAATATTTTAAATCGATAAATTATTATTACGTAGCTTAAAATTATTGTTAAATGGAATTTAGTTTAGTTGGGTAGAAACCGTCTTGTTTCCGCGTTTTGAGTCCATAATCAGACTCTACTCGAAAATTCGAATGGATAAACTCCACGTTGAATATTAAGCTTGTTACTACTCATACTCTTAAACAAACCCACTAAACCTCGTTCTCCCTCCTCCATTTTTCATCAACATCTTCATCTTCTCATCAACCATAAACCACTATAAGACACCATTTTCTCTCAACCTTCAAATCTCCATATCTCCGTCATCTCTCAACCAAACTCATTGATTTTAGCCTAATCTTCTCCTCTCATTCTCCTCTTCCTTTTGATACAATAAAATTCCATCTTCCTCTAACTTTTTTAAAACCCATTTTTTAGATTTAATCTTAAGACGGGCATAATTTATTTGTTTCTTAACTGAATTTAATTCCGTTTGATGTTCCGGAATTCTCTCACCGTCCTCCTTCTTTGTAGGTAAGAAAAGATTAAATCGTTGAACTTTTTTAATACAATTTTTCCTGAATTTCGGTTATAGCTTCTTATCATATTAATTGTAATTAAAAGGTTAAATTTTGAGGATATGGGTAAAGGAATGTGTAGATGTTGATAACTAGCTTAGAAATCGAAGTTTTGAAGTGCTAAAAAGGTAATGTAGACGAGTTATTCGATATCACATGTGTTTTTTGTGTTTAGATGGTAGATTGAGTGGTTTTAGATGAAAATATAGTATCTATATGTGTTGATAATGAAATTGGGTATAGTTGTGGAATTTATGACTTTTTTGTGTTAATAACCCTCTTTTATGTGTGTTTATACAATTCTTATGTCTCATATGTTGAGAATCACGATGTTAGTGCTCATTTGAATGACGTTTGATGTTTTGAGTTCATATAAAGTGATTAAATGTGTTATTAAGTGAATTTATGAAGGGGATTTGCTAATATTGTTATTTAGTCATGATTTTACTCATTCCATGTTTCTTATATCACAAATATGTTATTCTTATACTTATTTATGAAGTTCCATGTTAGTTTAGTGATATTGTGCTCAACATTGAAGCTGGAGGGATTAAGGTAAAGTTGCGGTTTTGTATTGTTGGCAATTCTTGGCATCGACCGTTGTAAGATCGGTTCTAATGAGTAAATGAGGCTTGGGAATCCTTCGTGGGTATTTACATGTTCATTTGAGTTGTTTGAATGGGTATTAAGATGTTTAAACAAGTTACATGAAAGTTGGATTGAAATTTTGGAGAAAAGCAAGTTTATGAATTGTCTACATGAAGGTTCAACTTTAAACGCTCATATCGCGTGTTCTAGATATGATATTTATGTAATTCGAAGTCAAAGAATTAGGTTGTCCTCTTATGGTTCTAAAGTAGGTTACACGCCCAAAAATACCAAGAAATGAGAGAGATATGACCATTTTACCAAAACTGATTGTAGTAGTGCGAAATGAACTTGGCCATGCATAATGAACTTGACCGTGCGAGTTTACTCCAGAGAGGCATTGGCCGTGCAAACTAAGCCGTGCATAATGAACTTGGCCGTGCAAAACTCCGACTTTGCGATGTGACCTATAAAATCACTTTTCTTTCATTACCATGTTAAGTATGCTCTAAACGTTTGTTCTAATGCTTGTGGGTGATGTTTTAACACTTGTTTATCATTAGAATACATCTCTTATACCTCATTCACATGTTTATTAATGGTCTTACATGTTTAACTTATTCAACTCATGTATGCCTTGTTGGACCTATTTTATAGTTTTGATAATGACATGTATTAACTTGATAATGTGCTTTAATTGATATATCATATGCATGTAATTGTGTGCTTTAATCTTATCATAGCTAACAATAATTACAAGAAAAGAGATTAAAGTTATAGGAGCTTAAGGCATAACTTTGAAGATTTCTGTGAGACAAAGTTATAGGAGCTTGAGGTATAACTTTGGAAGTTCATATGCAAAGTTATAGCTACTTTGGTTATAGCACTGAAGAAACAATTCAAGCAAGATCTACTTCAAATAACACAAAACTCAAGATGGAGGGTCTTTGTGATCAAGATGAAGAGATGATCCGTATACTGAAGATCTTTGTGAAGATTAGATAGTATAGGTCGTCATTCGATAACTATTCCATTAGAGTGATTTTATGTTTGTAATGTTATAACTATTTCACTTATAACTTTACATACTAAGTTCAAAGTTATAGCTATTTCACCTATAACTTTGGATAATAGAGTTGATGCAAGATTTTGGAAATAAATCTTTTAAATGTTTTTAAAAAGAAAAAGAGTATTTTTATATTTATCAAAAGTTTTAATAGATAATGTATTTATGAGATTCTATTGGTTAGTAATACAACTTATGAGTTGTCATGTTACCTAGGGTTTCTAGTACATTCTATCTCAATTTGTTGTTAACCAAATAAGCCCACCTAGTGGTTGTGCCACCTAGGGTTTTGTGAAACCTAGGGTTTGTGCCTCCTAGGGTTTCGTGGTGATGAGGATTTTGGCCCCTATAGGCACGTTTCCTTGTTTACATTAACCTAGGATTCTAATAAAATCTTTACAACAATATTCTGCGATATACAAGATAAATATATTTCTTAAAGATAAAGCTAGGGTTTTAGATTTCACATCTACTATGCTTCTACTATTAATACTTCTTACATCTCAATCATTCAATACGACTTTATATACAATTGAGAGAATTTTACAAATTGATTTAAAACAAACTTTGAGCAAAATATTTCTTATTTTTATTGTTTGTTTTTCGAAAAAAAAGTCGTGCATTAATTATTATTAATCACTCGCGTGAAATACGTTATTGGATAATAGTACATCACATAATCTTACTTATCTTTAACGAGAATCTTTGTGAGTTATATTGTACTTTCTTATTAACGTAAGATAGTATAGAGTATTTAGTGATACTCACCTTGAGTTATAATCACAGTAGATTATACGAGTGGGTTAATAATTTTTGTTATTCGTAAAAAGGTACTAAAGATTATTAATCGAGAATAGTGGACGTAGGTTTCGATTTGTGAAACTGAACCACTTTAAAAACCTCTTGTGTCTTTCTTTATTTCGTTACTTGCATATTAATTTGATTAAATAATTAGTTGATTTTAATCTATAAAATCAAATAATTAATTACATATCATAAAATTTAAAAAAGTGGGGCTAATTTTTAATATTCAATTCCCCCCCCCCCCCCCTTTCGTATTCGATCAATAGACTCTACAATTGGTATCAGAGCCTCGTGCTCTTGATTGCCTTATAACAAGGAGTCTGATCCATTTTATCTATTTATTTATTAATTATCCGCTGCATTTAATTTAATTTTAATGGATTCCAAACACTTAAAGTGTCCCGTATTCAATGGGAAGAAATAGAGTTTATGGAAAAATATGATGACCCATTACATAAAGGTTAGCAACTGGGAGTGCTGGCTAATCATTAAGAATGGCCATAATAAGATCATGCTTGGATCTATTACTGGCATTTCCATTGAAAAGAAAGAAAAGGACTATAGTTATGTTGAGGCGGATTATAAGAAAGCTAAGAAAAACTCAAAAGTATTAAGTTCGTTACAAAACGGCATGATTGCTACCGAGTTTGATCGATTCTCATCTAGTTCATCTGCCAAGGAAATATGAGATGGTCTAGAGTTAGGCTATGAGGGAACAACTGTCGTCAAAAAGCAACATATTGCATTGTTAATGCGAAAATACGAATTGTTCTCTATATTGCAAAATGAATCGCTTGATAGCATGTCCACTCGCTTCTCTAGTATCATTAATGAATTGAAAAATTTGGAAGAACTTTTGACTCCGAGGAAATTGCTCGAAAGATCCTTAGTAGTCTGTCCAAACGATAGAAACCTAAGGTGACGGTAGTTGAGGAATGTAATGATCTATCTGACCTATCCTATCAAGAGCTACTCGGAACCCTAATGGCTCACGAGATTACTCTTGATGAGGATGAGGCAAACGATAGCAATAGTAAGAAAGTGGCTTTACAAGTTGAGTCTAGCGAAAAACAAGACTCAGATCATGAAGATGAAACGGTGTTATTTGCTAAGCGTTTTAAGAAAAAATTCTTTAATCGAAAACATGGAAAAACGCCTAACAATAACACTAACAAACCTTATAAGAAGCCAATCGAGTCAAAAGGGTCTCTCTCAAGTCGTGGTTGCTTCAAGTGTGGGGACAATGATCATATGATTAAGGATTGCCCTACCTGGAAGAAAGTCAAAGACAAAAATCAACGAGACAAACCAAGAAGGAATTCAAGCAAGTCATGATGGCTTATTGCTGGGGAGATCTCGACACAGAAGACGACGAGTCAGAGGAAGAAGAAGTTGCCAACCTATGTCTGAGCAACGTAAGTCTTGACCTAATTTCTGACAGCGACAGCGAGAGTGAATCTAAGATGTGCCTTGTCGGTAATTCAGATTCAGAATCAAATTCAGAAGATGATGAAGAGGTTAGTCATCTTGAACTTAAAAAGCAAGTTAAGAAATTGTCTAAGAAGTCTTTAATTAAGTATTTTGGAGAAACCTTAAATCATTGTCATAAACAGAGTCTAGAATTACAAGACCTTAAGGAACAAATTCTTGACATTGCTGAGGAAAACCAACTTCTGAAAGCCAAAGCTAAAAAGCTCAAATCTAAAGTTATGGCTACTCCAGCTACAACTTCAGACATGACAAATGTTGAGAAAGAGGCTCTTGAGTCTAAAGTTATAGCTGATGAAGCTATATTCTCAGAGTTAAAACTCAACATTAAGCATCTTCAAGCCAAAGTTATAGCTAATGACGCTATAACTTTAGAATTGAAGAAAGTCAACGAGCTTTTAAAATCTGAAGCTAAGGCGAAGGAAGTTGTTATCATTGATCACAAGAAAGAAAACTCTTTTCTTTCTCAGCAAATGAAAGATATAGAGGCTAAACTCTCCCAAGCCAAAGATCAACATAATGAGGAGAAATTTATGTTGAACACACGCTTTAATGATTTTCGTGAAAATTTTAAAAAGAAAAGTCCCTCCAAAGACTCGAATGTAGACCATTCGATATGTGAAAAAGAAATTCAGTATTTGAAGGAATTGCTCCTACATGCACGAAAAGTTCATGATAAATGGGAAGGAAGTCAGAAAGTCTTAAAATTCCTTACCGAACAGTCTAACAATAACATGAAGATGGGTCTAGGACATGAATGTAATAGTCAAAGAGACCATGATAAGTGCTTATCCACTCCTTCTGACCGTGATTTCATAAGAAGGAAATATGTCAATCTTTCAGAATATCTGATTTGCAATTATTGTGGTCACAATGATCATGTTAAAGAGAATTTTGTTAAATATGTCAATGGCAACAAAAATCAAACTGATTTTGTTAAACAACATGACGTGTCTAGTGTTGATGTGTCTAAACCTGAACTTGAACGTGAAGAATTTAGAAACAATGAGTTTAGATAGTTTTATGACATGGCTTTCGATTACACAACAAAATCTTCATCATTCAAAGCGAATGTGAATCAAAAGCACTCATTCAAACCTAGTGTGCGTCACGACAATAGAAAACCTAGAATGAACTATAATAAACCTAGACAACCCTATGTTAAGACTAAAATAATTGTAAAACAGGAATGGGTTAAGAAGGATCAAATTTACAGAGTTACTAACCGTAAAGGACCCAACTTAGCTTGGGTACCTAAAAGTTGTATTTGATTCCCTGCAAATAATAGTGAAAGAAAATAATCAATGTTATCTCGACAGTGGTTATTCGAGACACGTGACCGGAAATAAGAATCTTTTTCTTTCACTAGAGCCCTTCGATTGTGGCAAGGTCACTACTTTTGGAGACAACAAGAAGGGCAAGATAATCGGTGTAGGTAAGATTGGTATATCTTCTTCACATGCATGCTATTAATAATGTCTATCTGGTAAATGGTCTTAAACACAACTTGCTAAGTATCTCTCAATTATGTGACAAAGGCAATAAAGTCGTTTTTCATTCAAATGTTTGTCGCATCATAATTTAAGGTACTAGTAATGTCATTCTAGAAGGTCTACGTAAAAGGAACGTGTATATGATTGATTTAAACAAAGTCACTACAAGTTCCTTTACGTGCATGAAAGCTACTGTAGATGATTCATGCTTGTGGCACAAGAGGTTTTCACACATTAGTCCAACAATTTTAAAGAAACTCAAATTGTGGGATTTAGTTGAGGGTTTGCCCTCAATTAAATTAGAACAAGAAAAGATATGTGACTCATGAGCTCGATGCAAACAAGTTAGATCTTCATTCAAACCAAAGCGAGTAGTAAGTACAGAACGTCCACTTGAGTTGGTACACATGGATTTGTGTGGACCTATGAAAGTCAGAAGCCGTGGTGGATCAAGATACGTCTTCGTCCTAGTCGACGACTACTCAAGGTATGTACGGCCTATCTTTCTATTTACTAAAGATGAAACTTTCGATGAGTTTGTAATATTAATGAAGCTTGCCCAGAATAAGTATGATAGAAGTTAGTTTCTATTCGTACGAATCATAGCACCGAATTTGATAATCAAGCCCTTATATAGAATATTGAAGGGAGAATGGTGTAGGGCTTAACTTTTCTGCACCACGAACCCTACAACAAAATGGTGTCGTTGAATGGATGAATAGAACACTAGAGGACATGGCTCGCACTATGCTTCTGTGTAGTGGCCTTCCTATGAACTTTTGGGCCGGAAGCCATTAGTACTGCATGCTATGTGCACAATAGAGCTATGATTAGACCAATTCTCAAAAAGACTCCATATGAACTTTTAAGAGGGAGAAAACCCAATATAGCTCATCATCGTTGCTTCGGTAGTAAATATTTTGTCCATAATAATGGAAAAAGTAATTTAAGTAAATTTGATCCACCAAGTGACTACGCTGTGTTTGTTGGTTACTCTAATCATAGTAAAGCTTATAAAGTTTTTAACAAAAGAACTTTGTGCATAGAAGAAAGTGTTCATGTTGTATTTGATGAAGTTAATGTGCCTGAACAAGGTTTACAGAATGAAGAAGAAGACATGAATGATCCCGACTTTCGTCTTTCAAGGGATGATTTACTAGAAATAGATGAAGAAGTTATTGAAGGAATCAATGATGAAGTTGATAAATCCGCAAATGATCTTGAAAAGAGAACTGAGACAATTGTTGATGATATGAATGTCTCCTCTCAAAACAAGAATAAGGAAACCGAAGTTATAATTGATGATGCTATAACTTTGGACCCAAATCAAGATAATGTAACTAAAGTTGTATCAACTTCAACTACAACCCCGGAGTCAAGCTCAGGGGGAACCAATCTTGACTTTGAATCATTTGAGGAAAGTGAGAGTTCATCAGATGATGATGAGCCTAGGAACTCTAAGAAATGGAAATATAAGAGTTCTCATCCTATGGATAGTATCCTAGGAAGTTTAAATAAGGGAGTTCAAACAAGACGAACATTAAATAACTTTTGTTCATTCTATTCTTTTCTATCTACCATAGAGCCTACCAACATCGAAGAAGCACTTGCAGAATCCGACTGGATTGTGGCAATGCAAGAAGAGCTTCAACAGTTCGAACGTAATAAAGTTTGGCATCTAGTGCCACGACCTAAAAATCAAACTGTGATTGGTACTCAATGGGTTTTCTGAAATAAATTGGATGACTCATGAGTTATAGTTCGTAATAAGGCTCGATTGGTCGTTCAAGGATATAATAAACAGGAAGGGATCAATTAAGACAAGACCTTTGCACCTCTAGCAAGACTTGAGGCTATTCGTCTGCTTATCGCCTTCGCGGCTCATAAAGGAATGAAACTGTACCAAATGGACATTAAGACTGCATTTCTTAACGGATATTTGGAAGAAGAGGTTTTTGTCGAACAACCTCCCGGATTTTAAAATAGCAAATTTCAAAACCATGTTTTTAAACTTGATAAAGCATTATATGGTTTGAAACAAGCTCCTAGGGCATGGTATGACAGATTGTCTAAATTTCTATTACAAAATCATTTTAAAAGAGGATCTGTCGACAAAACCCTATTTTTAAAATCTGAGGGTTCTGATTTACTTGTTGCTCAAATTTATGTAGACGATATTATTTTTGGCTCTACTAACAATAAATTGTGCAAGTATTTTTCAGATCTAATGACCTCAGTGTTTGAATTGAGCATGATGGAAGAATTGAAATTCTTCCTAGGATTGCAAATTCAACAAACTAAAGACGGTATAAAGATCCACCAACAGAAATATGTCAAGGCGCTAATCAGAAAATTTGGTTTGGAGAACGCTGATCTAATGGACACACCTATGGTAACTGATAAAAAGTTAACCTTAGACGAAAATGGTAAGTGTGTCGATGAGACTACATATCGAGGTATGATTGATTCTTGATTATATTTAATTGCAAGTAGACCTGACATTATGTTTAGTGTATGTTTCTGTGCTCGATTTCAATCGTGTCCAAAAGAGTCACATATGATTGCGGTTAAACGTATCTTGAGATACTTAATTGGTACATCTAATTAATACTTATGGTATCCACTAGAGTACAATTTCGATCTAGTAGGATATTCAGATGCAAACTATGCATGATGTTCTTTAGATAGAAAAAGTACCTCTGGATTCGCTACATTTGTTGGACAATGCATTATAACTTGGGGCTCAAAGAAGCAAAATTATGTTGCGTTATCTACTGCTGAAGCCTGAAGGCGAGTATATAGCTGCAGGACTGGTATGTTCTGAATTACTTTGGTTAAAGCAACAACTATGTGATTATGGTGTAAGTGTTGGTTGTATGCCTATATTTTGTGATAATACGAGTGCTATTATTATTTCTAAGATTCCAGCTCAGCATTCTCGTACTAAACATATAGACATTAGACATCATTTCTTACGCGACCCTGTAGAAAAGGACAACATTAAACTAGAGTTTTTTAGTACTGAAAATCAATGGGCTGACATTTTAACAAAGACGTTAGCGAGAAAACGTTTTGAGATTTTGCGGTTGCAAATTGGTTTAATCAGTAGCAATTAAATTCGTCATATTTCTTTTACGAACCTGCATGACTGGTTAGAATAATACAAGATTGTATGACCCTGTCCGTTTATTCTATTGCTAGTATATTTTTGTTTAATATTATATATTTTATGTGATTATATTGTATATTGTAGGGATATTCTACATGGTACCCCTCAACTTTTCGACCTTTTATGTGGTACCCCTACACTTTTGGAAACATACATGGTACCCCTAAGTTTTCTAATTTTAATTAAGCGTAACCCTAATTTTTTTTTCGTCAATTAGTATTGTTTTTAGACGTTAAGTGATGAGTAGGACGCCTAGGTGGATGATGACTGGCTGTTGTGTTAGTAGCTATAGTTTCCTGCCATTTTCTCCCCCATTTCCCCTTCCAATAAACATTATTTAATGTCTTCTTTTTTCATCATCTTCCATCTTTCTTCTTTCTACTTCCTTCTTAAATTTCTGTGATAATTGTTTCAGTTTTTTTTGTTTCTTCATTTATCTCTTATTGAGCTTCATCTTCTTGGAAAAACTTACCAATAGATGGTCTTGATTTTAGGAACCAATGTTTCAATCGATGTGGTCGGAATGCTATAAGTATGATATCAGGTTTCGTTAACAACCCCTGAATCCCTAGATTGTAAATATTTTGTTATGTGGTTATCGAAAGAGTATGATACCATCACAAAGGATTTCAAAAACAAATGTGCTAGTGAAGATGAAGATGAATATTGTACAAATGTTAATGGAGATATTATTGAGGGAAAATGATCATATATACTTCAATCGCCAAATAGATGAAGATCAAGACAATAATTACACTTAGTTATCAAGAAACATATAGTAGAATTAGAGGTAGTTCATGCGAAGAGGGAGATGAGAAAAGAACGAAACTGAGAAAGATAAAGATGAAGGTATGGATATGAAAGGGTAGAATGAGAGGAGAGGTGTGTTAAACAAGCTGAGAGAGTGAGGTTTTATAGTGCCAAGTAATAGTCATAGTCACAGCCACTCATCATCCACTAGGCGTCTTACTCAGCACTTAACGTCTAAAACAAATACTAACTGACGGAAAAAATAATTGGGGTTACGCATAATGGAAATTAGAAAACTTAGGGGTACCATGTATGTTTCCAAAAGTGTAGGGGTACCACGTAGAAAGTCGAAAAGTTGAGGGGTAGCATGTAGAATATCCCTTAATTATTTTATGAATATTAAATTATGAACCACATATTTGCCAAAAATCTATCTTATTCACTTTCCAAATTAACCAAAATTCTACCCATGTATTTAACCTTGACAAAAGTTGCCAAAAATAAAGAGTTACCATATCTTTGTACTTACCTATTCTTATCTATACCATATCTCTCCTATATTTACCCTAGATCCCTTTTTCTATTCTACCCAAATTCAAATTAATAAAAAAAAAAGGGAAAAAGAGGGAGTAGAGGACGACACCTCACGTGCTACTCTATAAAAACAAAACCCAAGACTACTTTTCATAATTACCTATCACTATCAACATCAACACACACCACCAACATCACCATCTTCCTCCTTCACACGAAAAAAAAAATAACAAACCAAGCTCTTAACAATGGCTTCTACACGGTCCACATCCAAAAACACCAACACCCCAAACTCCAAAACTCAAACACCTTGCATGCCCACTAATCTCTCTCCTTAACCCAACCAAATCACCCAAATCAACCCAAACCGAGTCCGATTCGGTGCTTGAAGGTACTAAAAGGCGTTGACTAAATAAAAGAAAAGAATAAGGTACAAGTTGATGCTAGTGAAGACATATAAATCACGAAAATCGAGGGGACCAAACGCTCTATGTTTTGTGAGTTCTTGCCCCAATAAATGGCATCCGGACTTGACAAACTTCGCTTAACAAAGGAAGAACGAAAATTGGTTAATCGGGTTGCAAAGTATGGTATTCATGGTGGTCGAAGTTTCCCGCAAGCATGGTGTGAAAAATATCAAGCTTTAAACTTCTTCAACGATTTCTTGAAATTTAAAGAATGGGAGCATCTGTCTCATTTTTCGGGTCCTATCTACCCCATCGAGGTAATTCAATTCTATGCTTCCGTTTCTTTGAAATCTGGAATTTTGCATGCTGTTGTGAATGGCCGTGAAGTGTCGTTTTCGGTTGACGACTTTTGTACTCTGTTTATGGTTCTTGATGATGAAGCGAAAATACACCCGAGTATGTCGTGAGAAGAGTTGTCAGATACGGCAAAACTGAATGTTAAGCGTCATTTTGATGATAAGGCTACGTTGTCGAGTTGTGTGTTGGCGGGGAATTCATCTCCAAAATTGAAATTTTTCTTAAACGTTTTATGGAATACGGTGGTCCCGCGTCGAGGTGGACGGGATAAAATTGCGTGTTATGAGATGATGGTGGTTAAGAAGTGGCTAGAGGGTAACCGTGTCAACCTTGCTTATCTTGTTTTTTCTCGAATTTCTCAAACTTGTTTTTCGGTGACCGAAGATAAGGTCTACACGACCCTCGACTTACCCTATTACATGTGGGTGTCTCGGGTTCTTGAGGCTAAGGGGGTTGTTGATCCGACTAGTTATGGCGTCAATTTAAAGGATGATTTGAATGATACCTTCTTGAAATTCATGAAAATGGAGGGATTGGGTCCAGAATTGGTTTTTCAGTCAAAGGTTGGTTCGGTTGATGTCAAGCCGAATATTGTTGATTTTTCGGTTCATGAAACAAACTTGGATTTGTTTATGGGGAAGGTTATGGAGCACCTTGATGCGCAAGACAAGAAAATCGATGAGGTTGTTGACAAGGTGGTCAAAACCGTGGCTTTACGGAGTACTAGCTCAAACCGTGACCATGGTGGGTCGGTTGTGAGTAATGATTAGAGGGGTTGGATGACGGGAGTTGATGGTTGCCTTCTAAAATTGAGAAGAATATTGTTGATATTTGACAAGAGTTATTTAGGCAACAGGATCGGATGCAATTCTTGGTTAGCCAAGGAGGTGCTTTGGTGAAGAATGGTGCGGCAATGCGAGAATGCACGCTATCTATGATGCGACGGAGGCCCTATCCATGAAAGTTCGGAACTTTGATTCATGCCTCACCGCACAAGCTAATCATGTGAAAAAGTGCTTTGATCGCCTTGACACCATTGAGTACCGTACCAGACCCGGCTTTATCGACCCCTCTATCCATAGTCAACCCAATATGCCTTGATTTTTATCGTCTTGATTTGTTTGTCCTTAAACTACTTATCCTATTGTCCTTTCGGCCCATTTTGGCTTACACTATATTCGGCCCATTGGCAGTTAACACTTTTCTTTGTGGTTTGTAGTTTAATTAACATTTAGTACTTGATTTTGCTTGCTATGAATCGTTAAGTATTGCGTATTTTGCATATCTATTTTTTGCCTTGGAGTATGTTATTCTAGTCATTTTATATCCTTGTTCTTCTCTTTTCAATGATGCCAAGAGGGGGAAAAATGATATGATTTGAGTCTTTGCTTAAGCTTGCTCCTTGTCAAGACTCGTTATCTCTTAAAGTCTTTCAAGTTATAACTTTGGCTAGATTGTTATGTTCTTGCGATCAAAGTTACTACTCCCTCTATTCAAGTCCAAACACAACATTTCTCTTTTACACGTTTGTCAATGCACGAATTGTAACATAAATATCTCAAGTTTTACTTTATTAAAAAATATAAAAATTTGATAATCTTATCGTATTTATAAAGACGAATCAAACAAGATCCCACATGACCATATTTTATCTTACATATTGCAGGAAATCGTAAAGATTCTCTTAACTCATGAATAGTGTCAAAAAAAGAAATGTTGTATTTGGACTTGAATGGAGGGAGTATAACTTTGGTAGTAGTTTGTTGAGGGGGAACTATACTTAGTCACAATCATAAGAGACTTGTTATCATCAAAAAGAAGGGAATTTATTGAACCTATTTTATAGTTTTGATGATGACATGTATTTACGTGATAATGTGCTTTAATTGATATATCATATGCATGTAATTGTGTGCTTTAGTCTTATCATAGCTAACAACAATTACAATAAAAGAGATCAAAGTTATAGGAGCTTAAGGCATAACTTTGAAGATTTCTGTGAGACAAAGTTATAGGAGCTTGAGGTATAACTTTGGAAGTTCATATGCAAAGTTATAGCTACTTTGGTTATAACATTGAAGAAACAATTCAAGCAAGATCTACTTCAAATAACACAAGACTCAAGATGGAGGGTCTTTGTGATCAAGATGAAGAGATGATCCGAATACAGAAGATCTTTGTGAGGATTAGATAGTATAGGTCGTCATTCGGTAACTATTCCATTAGAGTGATTTTATGTTTGTAATGTTATAACTATTTCACTTATAACCTTACATACTAAGTTCAAAGTTATAGCTATTACACCTATAACTTTGGATGATAAAGTTGATGCATGATTTTGGAAATAAATCTTTTAAATGTTTTCAAAAAGAGAATGAGTATTTTTATATTTATCAAAAGTTTTAATAAATAATGTATTTATGAGATTCTATTGGTTAGTAATACAACTTATGAGTTGCCATGCTACCTAGGGTTTCTAATACATTCTATCTCAATTTGTTGTTAACCTAATAAGCTCACCTAGTGATTGTGCCACCTAGGGTTTCGTGAAACCTAGGGTTTGTGCCTTCTAAGGTTGCGTTATCTTAGGGTTTCGTGGTGATGAGGATTTCGGCCCCTATAGGCACGTTTCCTTGTTTACATTAACCTAGGATTCTAATAAAATCTTTATAACAATATTTTGAGATATACAAGATAAATATATTTCTTAAAGAGAAAGCAAGGGTTTTAGATTTCACATCTACTATGCTTCTACTATAAATATTCCTTCCATCTCAATCAAATACGACTTTATATACAATTGAGAGAATTTTACAAATTGATTTTAAACAAACTTTGAGCAAAATATTTATTATTTTTATTGCTTGTTTTTCGGAAAAAAAGTCGTGCATCAATTATTATCAATCGCTCGTGTGAAATACGTTATTGGATAATAGTACCTCACATAATCTTACTTATTCTTTAACGAGAATCTTTGTGAGTTATATTGTACTTTGTTATTAACGTAAGATAATATAGAGTATTTAGCGATACTCTCCTTGAGTTGTAATCATAGTTGATTATACAAGTGGGTTGATAATTTTTGTAATCCGTAGAAAGGTACTAAAGATTATTAATCGAGAATAGTGGACATAGGTTTCGATTTGTGAAACTGAACCACTTCAAAAACCTCTTGTGTCTTTCTTTATTTCGTTACTTGCATTTTACTTTGATTAATTAATTAGTTGATTTTAATCTATAAAATCAAATAATTAATTACATATCATAAAAGTCGAAATAGTGGGGCTAGTTTTAATACTTAATTCCCCCCCCCCCCCCCTCTTTCGTATTAGATCAATAGACTCTACATGCCTTGATTAATCGGTTGACTCATGGTTGTTAGATGATATTGAATTCTCATTTCTCGTTTGTTCCCTTATACTCGTTAGACTTGATAGCGGAGCTATAGGGGTACATTCTTTTGCGCTTGTGCATATGTTAGTGGGGATATGACAACGTTGTTGGGAGGCGAACGCTTAGCGTTGATCGACCCAACCGTCAAATGTTGTATTCTTGCAAGGTGGTGTCATTGCATGTAGCGTACTTGCTTGTTTATTCTAGACCCCAACTTCCGTGTGGTTTTGCCGGAAGATGGTTCTTGTGCTCTTTCCGCCTGTTTCGTTTGGGTTAGCCGAATTTGGGGTACTCAACTTCTGTTAGGTCGATCAAGTCTTGGATGCGAAAAGTTTATCGCATGTCGAATCAGAGCACGTTTATTTCGAGATTCTAGCCAGGTATAGACTAGGACCGTATTATATTATCGTCGTCCTACCAGGAGGATTAGAGTCTTGAGTATACGATATGTTTATCGTAGACAATTAAGGGAAACGTTTATCCCGTGGACTTGTTCGTCTTGCTCATGAGTATACAAAATGTTTATCGTATATGGTTCAGGGAAACGTTGATCTCGTGGACTTGCATTCGAGATGTCTTGAAAAGTGCAGATTTTAGTGCGTGTCATTTACCGTGAGGGTATGTTTGATTCGGATGTTGGTTTACTGAATGTGTATTGGATGGCTAGATGCCTTATTATCTTGTGTGTCACATCTCCAACCTCTTCACTTATATAGTTTCTAGCGGTGAGATGCAAGCCGTTAGTAGTGATATAGTTGCCATGACGCGTCTTCCCTAGTCTTGATAATATGATGAATATGTTGTATTAAATTTCACATGCTTATGACGCTAATTTGAGATGTTATCAATAGAATTGGCATGAAACTTATATATGTATGATAATGTATGTTTGTATGCCTTAATCATGTTTGTTTTCATGTGATATGATTGGGAGAACCCCGAGTAACTCCCCACTGACCATGACATTCATTTTTAATGAATGAACAAGTTGCAGGTTGGTGTTAGCAAAGGTTTTTGACGAGTGAGCTAGCCAACGTTGTACTTACAGCGAATCACCTTTAACGTTGTAGTTTATATTATTCATCTCTATTTTATTTATGTACTTGACGAGGGATCGAGATTCCTTGTGCTTATTTAAGTTACAGTTTTGTATAAAAGATATATTAAATTAAGTTTTGGTTTTATAATATATATAGTGACATTTGCGTTTTTGCTTCTAATGTTTTTAAAAATCTCGTATTTCCGCTGTTAATCTATGTGCTTACTTTATTTACTTAAGGAACTTAATGTTAATATTTTTATTTCATCTTATTCTTACTTTTCAAATTATAGTTGCACTGTTAGATTTGAATTATTTCCTTATAAATTATTTAATTCCTAAAACTATATATAGAACCCTATTGTCGAAAACCCTAAACAAATTAACGTTGGCACCGACCTAGACCCTAATGAACTTACGATAGGGATGACCCTTAACTCCTCGTAAACGTTACATATGATAGAGCTCTTTAAACGAATTCAAGGACGTATTTGCGTGGTCATACAATGACATTCTTAAGATAGATAACGGAATAATGGAGCATAGAATTCCAATCTAACCAGCGTATAAGCCAGTCAAGCCGAAATTGCACCGAATGATATTAGAGTGGGCGCTTAAGATCACGGAAGAGGTCGATAAAATATTCAGGGCCGGTTCATACGTAGACGATATGATTTTCAAATCAAATGAGAGGGAATGTCAGATTGCCAAACTTCGCAAATTATTTACCAGACTCTGCAAATACAACATGAGACTTAACCCTCAAAAGTGTGCATGTGAGGTCACCTTAGGAAATTTTTTAGACCACGTGATCAGCCAGAGAGGAACAGAGAGATTTATACATCCAATAACAAAGCTCTAATTGAAATGCCTCAACCTCAAACAGATAGAAAAGTACAAGGTTTTCTTAGAAAAGTGCAATACATAAGCCGATTCATTTCAAAACTCACGGTTAATATGTGAACCGATAGTAATTAAAAAAGTTGAAGAACTCAAATCACACGCTCTGGGATGATGACTTTCAAAAGGCATTTGATAAAATGTAAAGAAATATTTGACAAAATCACAATAAACATGCTTCGTCTAAGTTCGGGAGGATTCGTTCTAGGTTGCGTCATGATAGAGCTATTGGTTTTAAAGCCAATTCCGATAGGGTTCTCAAGATTCGAGGTAGATGGTGTATCCTTGACGGTGTTGAGCTGAAAAAGAAAATTATTTGTGAGGCGCATAAGACACCATATTTTGTGCATCCAAGTGGCGATAAAATGTACCAGGATTCGAAGCTCCTGTTATAATGGCTCCGTATGAGGAATGCCATTGTAGATTATGTGAATCAGTGTCTTACTTGCCAGCGGTTAAGATTGATCATAAGAGCTCAGGTGGTTTGTTGCATCCATTGGCGACTCCTACTTGAAAATGAAAGTCTATCTTTATGGACTTTGTGATGAAATTATCGAGGACTTTTGGTGGTAAAGATGTTTTTTCGGTGATCGTGGCTCACCGAAAATTTATTAGATCAGAAAAAAGTAACCTTACTATTCGTGAAAGAAAGCCGCGATTATCATACTATTTTTTATGGTCTATTGCATGTGAGTTTTGACTTTTGAACTTCTGATCGTCAGAGACACAAGAGCATATGTTTGCAGGCTGCCTCTATAGTACAAAAATATGGCAAGTCTTGAGGGAGTATACTAGTACTCATATTGTTGGACATAATGTTTTTGATTAATTCAAGAGGAAGAGAGGGTCTAAGATGGTTCGAGGTGTGCAATACCTACTGGTGACAAATATGTTACACAACATCTGATTACAGATAAATGGGAATAAAATGGAAGGGGTGTTGGAGAAGTCTCACGGGAAAAAGGATTATACATCGGAGGTACTACCTCAGAGTAGTTTGATTTTGATTTTGAGTTTTTGTGCATTTATTTCGAGCTTTTTAAAGTTTACAAATTAAATTTTACATCTTATATATAATGTTTTTTGAGTTTTATTGTAAGTTTTTTGAGCTTAGTGTTCAAATTAATAAACGCAAAAATTTTATAGTAAAACTATACTATACTCAAAATTTTTATTGTAAAGCTTAAAAATTTACTGAAGTCTCACACTATAGTCACGAATGTGATTCAAGAGGGAAAAACAAAATAAGAGAGGATCAATGTGGCAGTTAGTGATAGGGACAAAGCACGGTTACTAGAGGCTAATATGTGAATTACAACAATTTCGTGATTATTTGAGTTAGTTAAGATGTGGTTAATTGTGTTTATGTGAGGCTTTTACTTGATTCAGGTGACAGGCATATATAATGCCTTTCTAACTAGACTTATTTATAATCTTTTTTTATCTTATAATATTATTTATATTTCACCAAAAAAATAAAATTGAAAAGGAGACATTAATACTTGTATCAAGTCTTAGTTTGACCATATAAATTTATTTATTTTGGATTAATGAAATAGTATGTGAAAATCTGTGATTGGAAAGACAAAATTATCCAAAATGTAAAATGGCAAACAAAACGAAAAACCATTTTTAAAAAACGACAAATAAAAGAAATCGAAGAGATTAATAAATATATTAAGTGTGTAATCATCTTTAATCCATTGATCTTCCATCATAAGTTCAAAACTCACAATTCACAAATGAAGACTAGGAATAAGAACAAAGAGAAAGAGGCCTTTTACAAACCATCTTTTCTTTCTCTTCTTTTTTTAAGAAAGAGAGGGGCCACAGAGCACTGCTGTTAGTGGGCAAAGGACAAGAATGTTAAAGAGGGAAGTTCAAAGTTGTCAAAAGATAACAAGTTCTGTGAACCTAATTTCCCTTCAAAAGGTAGACAATTTAAAGGGTGGGAGTGTGGGACCCTACAACATTGCTACTTGTATCATCATTCATCTAATGGTCCTAAACCAAGACAATGACCAAACTATGTTTACGATCATTTCTTTAGCTAATTTGATCCACTGCATTTAAGTGCCTAACCATATTCTTACTCATTAAGTCATTTTATTTTGTTCATCCTAGTGCTAATATTGTTCTTAATCTTATTGGAACACAACATGACATATTCGTCACGTTCACCTTATTCGTAAATCAAATGACCCCTTATAACAGATCCAAAAATTTATCAATTTAGGCGGTAAAATATTACTCCGTAGGATATAGATACATGAGACAAATTTTCAAAATTATCGAGGCGTAATAGAAAATGTAAGACACACATAACAAAATGGCATAAACATGCGTTTAGTCAAAATCTCACATATTCAACTTTATCCATCTCCAAGCGTATGCTCTTTGTGAAAATCAAATTAGCAACTGTTTTCATTTACACATTAACGAAATCATCGTAATTAATCTTTATTTTTCAGTCCCTGAGACCTCTTTTATTTTCGAAAAGGAAAAAAAATAAAATCTTCATGTCATGCCCTAGTATACCAAACAAAAGTAATGTTAAGATATAAAGATTTGTGAAGGGCATTATTGGGTATCCATCCCATACAAGCAACCGCATGCATACAAAGGTCCTTTATAAAAATCCTAATCCATTGACAAATTGATCAGTTTTGTTCAACTATCTTTTAAATATGCTAATTGTTTAATCATCCTAGATCAATCATGCAATCCATGACCAACTTCTTGGATTCACATTCAAATAAATCTTGTCTTTTTAACAAAGTTGATGACATCTGGATGTTTACGTCCTATGTTTATAGACTTTATCTACTCTAATTGATGATCGAGTATTATTTTTATCTATTTTACATTGTAAGCAAATGACATCAACCTTGTCATTTTCATCAAATTAAATAAAACAAAACAAATTCACAACTTTTGTCTACAGTGCGTTAGGAGACTTCAGGGAAAGATCGTGATTTATGAAATAGTAACTATTATTTATTGATCCAACATTTTCATTAATCCAATATTAATAACTTGATAAATTTTGTCTGAAAAACTGAATAATGTTGCTCGCATAAGCAAATCTTTCAATTCAAAAATAAATCAAGAACGTAAAACAAGTTTTGTTCCCAAGTCGCAAATAATAATAACAATACCGCGTCCGGACCTGGTTTTGGGGATTGGCAGTGGCGCCTTGCCACTTTCCCTTTTCATCTTGGTGGGCTCGGTGTTTATGCTGCCGGGGATGTTTTGCACTATGCTTTTTTGGTGTCCCGTTTGCAGTCTGCCGATTTGCAGGCTAAGCTTCTGCGGCCTTCTGGTATTGTGGACGCTGGTCCTACTTTCGATGATGCCTTGCGGGTGTTCTCTGAGACTACAGGTTCTGCCTTTTTACGTGATCCTAGTGAAATCGCTGCCCCCAAACTTATGAAGAAACTGACAGATATATATTTTGCGAGGATTGCTGCTACTGCAGAATCTGTTTTCTCTTTGACACCGCGGCAGCTTGCGTTGTGGAAGTCTCAGCAGGGTACCCACTCCTCTGATTGGTTGCGTGCGGTCCCTATCTCTGGGTTGGGTCAGACTATGAACGGTAGGACTTACCGTAGTGTGCTTGGGTATCGACTGGGTATTCCGTTATTCGTGGTATCTAGGCCTTGTCCTGCCTGCTCTCGGGTTTTTACTGATGATATTTATGGGGACCATGTTGTTTCTTGTACTGGTACGGTGGGGGTTAAGCATCGGCATAACCTCGTTCGTGACATCTTATTTGACATATGCTATAGGTCTGGTATTTCTACGGGCAAGGAGGTTGATATCGGTTTGGTTGACGGGCATGGCAGATCTCTTCGTCCTGCGGATTTGCTACTTTATTCCTGGGACAGAGGGCGTGATGTGTGTGTTGATTTGACAGGGTCTTCCCCCTTGACTCAGACTGGGATGTCCGATTTTGTGCCGGGACGGGTTGTCGCTGATGCTGCTCAGTGCAAATGTGCTAAGTATGGAGATTTATGCGCGGCTGCTGGCTATGGTTTCCCACCCTTCTCTTTCTCTTCGCTTGTAGAGCTGGGCTCGGATGCTGTTGACTTGCTCAAGCGGATCCAGAAACTCTCGGTATCTCAGGATGCTGGGGCTCGGGTGGCCGCTTATATCTTTACTAGGCTTAGTTTTTCTATAGCTAAGGGGGTGGGGGCCCAGATTGTCTCTCGGCTCCCCACCAACTTCTTGTAAATTTTACATTTTATTTGAATGAAAGCTGCGCGCATCTTATAATAAATAATAATAATAATAATAATAATAATAATAATAATTATTATTATTAATAATAATAATAAGGGTAAATTGATAGCTTATACCTATTATAATACACATTTTCAAATTTTATAACTGGAATAATTTTGTTTCAAAACTTATACCAAAAATCTCTATTTCTTTTATACTTGATACCAAATATATGAAGTTAACTATTTACCCTTCCTATTAACCTATGGCCACCCAATCCCAACTTCATTAGTCCACCTACCACAATAATAACCCCACTCCACCATGAACCACATTCTCTCCCAACAACACCAGCACTAGCACCGATGCCAACATCACCGGCCATATCCCAACCTCTATCACCATTAACATAAAACACCACCATTCCCATCCCTCTTTATCACACCTTCATTTAGCACCACAATACCGCCACTCACAATCACCACCTCCATCAAGCACGCCACCATGCATCAACCAACTCACCCTAAAACCACGCCTTATAAAACCGACAAAGAATTAGAAAAATAAAATAACTTGCTGATATTTTGAAGAGGAGTATTGTTATACAGTAACTTGCAATTGTTACCAAATTTATACATTTCTATTTCCATATAAAACGAACACAGTACACCTATAAATTAAACCAGGTTCTACCAATATGTAATTGTAATCGTATTTGAATAAAGAATGGAGTGGAATTTGTGTTTTTCTTATTAGGGGGAAGGATATGTTGGAGGCGACAATTTCGTAGGATATGGAACGTGGGATAAGGCTGTGGTGGTGGTGTAGCGGCGGCAGCCATAGGGGAAGGGTTTGTGGCGTTATTTTGGTGGGGAAGGTGATCGGAGTTGCAAATGAGTGGTGATTGATTATAGTAAGGGTAAACTAGTCAATATCAGATATTTGGTATTAAGTATAAAAGAAATAGAGATTTTTGGTATAAGTTTTGAAACAAAATTATTCTAGGTATAAAATTTGAAAAAGTGTATTATAGTAGGTATAAGTTATCAATTTACCCTAATAATAATAATAATAATAATAATAATCATAATAATAAGATTGATGTGTCACAATGATAATAAAATTACAAGTACACTAACACTACAAAATAAAGTTCGGGTTGCGACGGATTATTCCGTCGCTAGATAGGGAATTTCCGTCGCTAAAGACTGATTTGCGACGGATTTGCGACGGATAGTGTCCGTCGCTTATTTTCGTCGCAAACAGTAGTAATTGCGACGGATTATTCCGTCGCACAGTTTTGCGACGGATAGTCAAGCTTTTGCGACGGAGTCTCCGTCGCAAAAGTTGACTGACTTGAATTGGGGTCAAACATAAAATCAACAGTTGCGACGGAATTTCCGTCGCAAAGTTTTGACTTTCCGTCGCAAGTGTTGATTGAATGTTTGACTTGACTGCCACCTGTTGAGCCAAGTTAAACATAAAATCAACTTTTGCGACGGAAATTCCGTCGCAACAATTTGACTTTCCGTCGCAATGATTGACTTTGTGTTTGACTTGGCTGTAAGTCAGTCAATGTTTGCGACGGAATTTCCGTCGCAATAAAGCCTGTATTTTCCAGGATCTGCCTGTTGCCTGCATCCCCTTATACGCGTTAAAACGACAAAAAACCTTTAATTACAGAAGTTTTCCAGCAGTTACGCGTCCAACAAAGTTACTAATGTAACACAAAACCGAACAAAGTTTTGATTTTATATCATAAAAGTAATTAAAGTCTTACAAATAAAAGGTTCAAAGTACCAAATAGTTAACTAATCACTCAAGTCAGTGGAGTGATTGGAGGGAAAGGAGGGAAAGGGGTGAATGGGTTGGACCTAGCATTATCGCCCCTATCATCATCAAAGTCGTCTCGACCCTGGTTAGGACCTCCAGTTCTGCAGTTTTGAGTAGAATTTCTTGCAACCTGACTCAAGTACTCTTCTATAGCTGCAATCCTTTGAGCCTGCTCGTCGCGCTCTTGTCTAAGTGCAGCATTCTCCTTTGACAGCTTAGTAGCGAAACTTGGGGTGCCCTGAGTCGGGTTTGAGGTAGCAACAGGGTGCCTATGATGGTCAAACAAATGCTTCGCCGCTGGTCCTAATCCGTAGCATCTTCCTTTCTCGTCAAATCCAGTCTCCTCATAATAAATCTCATTATCGTCGATGTTTTCGACTCCTTGAGTTTGAAGCTCAGACTTCTTTGATATGATCTTATTCTGCATCACAAACAAGTTCAGAATTAGTAATTGTCATTTAAATTAAGTAGTTAATGTAATTAAATATATAAATGACAAATTAAACATAAATCACTTAACAAAAAAATGCATAACTTACATAGAGTTGAGCTGGTTTTTTTGATAACCATCCACGGAACGGGTGCTTCTTTGTCTTCTCTAAGACTTGCACCGCATTTGGGATACCAGTTGAAGATTTATCGACCTACAATTTAAATACTTGTTAGTATAACATATATATAAGTATTAAATTATAATTAGATAAATAAATAAAAAATGAAAGAAGATTTAGATTTACCATTTCGTCCATGATTCTCAAGGTGTTTTTTCTACCCATAATGTGAGTAGGCAACGCCTTTCCCTTCTCTTCACATCCCGATCTACGATTAGCCGCGCCTGATTGAGATCTCACAACGAAACCAGGATCTTCGACAGGCCTATTCTTAAGCTTTCTAAACAAGTCCAAAGGAATCCAACTCGGCCTGTGCTCCTCGTCTTTCTGCGAGGCTCGGTAGATCATATGACGTAAACGGGTCTTCATGGCGTCTTCCCAAGATTTCCTTACCATATCTGTATGGCGAGGATCGAAAGAAACCTTTTGCTGTCATGATTAAAAGCATAAAGTTAGGAAAATATTAAGTGAATAAATAAAAAAATAAAAAATCAATAACAAAGATAAATTGAGAAAAACAAATTTAAATAGATATAATTATAATATTTTAAATAATTATACCTCAAACCAGTTCCACCAAGACGACCGCAAATTATTTGACGCCTCTTTCCAATTTGGCGCATGCTCCTTGTACCCGCAGATTATGGTCTCCGAGATCAGTTTAACCACATCTGCGTCACTGAACCTGAAATTAATAATCATAGTTAAATACATACATTATATATAAATATTATGATTTTTGAATAATCATAATTATGATTAAACAATTAAAGTAAAAGTGAACTAGTCTTACCATACACCTGTTTCCTCATCCGGATCGAGGCGGACTCTGCGAGTAGTAGTCTCCACCTGTGGCGGTGGCACGTTCCTGTCATTCACTCGTTCATTCTCATCCTCCTGCCCTCTGTTTCCTACATTACTAGTACTACCTCTTCTTCGTCCTCCCGCCATATAGAGAAAAACTAAACTATTCAAAGTTGTCATGAATTAACAAACATGTATGTACAATTAAATGACAAGAAACTATATATTGGTATTAATAAATAATAAAAACTATAAATTGTTTTACAAACGACCACACATATAGAAAAAGTAGTTTCAACTAATATAAGAATTAGAAATAATCTTATTCATCATCACTACTTAAATATTGGTTTTCGGAAATGTTGTATTTAAAAAGGGAGTCTATAAAATCTTCTTCTTCCTCTTTATCTTCCTCTTTATCTTCCTCTTTATCTTCTGCTCCGTCTTCCTTCCGCTTCTGCTCATCCTCCTTCTCCTCCTCTTCTACCTTCTCCTCATTATTGTCCTCTACTTGAGCTTCTTCTTCCTCCTCCTCTATAATTTCATTATCATCTGCCACTTCAATTATTGATAGTAGTGTCTCACTACTAATAACATCTTCTTGAAACGCAGATTCGACAATAGGTGCATCAACATGCGATCTGGCTTTAGTTTTGAATACTGCTGACCACTTATCTTTATCTCTTTTGATATTTGGATATGAAGTATAATAAACTTGTTCAACTTGATAAGCCAACACAAATGGATCATATTTCGGAAATTTTCTGCTTCGATTAACATCCACAAGTTTATAATCCTTATGTATTTGCATTCCTTTTTCAGAATTATCTATCCAATCACATTTGAATAAAATAACATTATATGTGCTTTTTTCGCCTGTGTACGACAATTCAACAACTTCGTTGAGTGTTCCATAGTAGTCAGCTCCCTCAGTCGAACTTACACATACTCCATTATTAAGTGTAGATTTTTCCAAATCTAACCCATCTTTGAAAGTGCGAAATTTGTATCCGTTAATGAAATAACGTTTCCATGTTCGCACCCTTTTCGAAAGACCTTGTGCTAAGGCTATGAGAACTGGATCTTTTAAGTTGTTTACCTATCATTGTTAAATTATTAACATATTATAATACCTTCAGGTATTAAAAAAAAATTGAAAAAAAAGAGTAATCTGGTGTTAGTATGTAGTATGTACTTACTTGTCCTCTAAACCATTGGGGAAATCTTGTGTCAAATTTGTTCCAAATATCCTCGGCTGTGAGAAATTGGGGATATTCTGTTTTGATATAATTTTCAAACATCCTATATATTCATTATAAAAAATGTCGAATTAAGTAATAGTTTTTACATGCATGTTGTTATAATTAATTATTAATAATTAAAGTTTCAAAGGACGATTTTTTTACTTACACTTCGTTATGCTTCAATTCTTCTAAATCACAGTTAGATAAAACATATAAGTGTGCACGCTCATATTCGTTGTCTTCTAAAAATCTTTCACGACACTTTCCAGAACAAATTCCCCCGTGATCTTGAAAAATCTCGGGTAAGGTAGAATACGTAGGCTCTTTCGAGCGTACGTCGAGATCCTTGGCTTTTGTGTCCACGTTCTCTTCAAAATAAAAGGAACAGAAATTGGCAATTTCTTCAAGCAAATACGCGTTGCATATAGAACCTTCAACACGCGCTTTATTTCCAATCTTTTTTTTCAAATGATTTAAGAACCTATAAAAAACTTGGATAAGATAGACTGAAATAATTAAAGTTAAAATTGGATAATTGTGGAATTAATTACCTCTCAAAAGGATACATCCACCTATATTGCACTGGACCACCCATTTTCAGTTCATACGGCAAATGAATTGGTAAATGCTCCATTGAGTTAAAAAAAGATGGTGGAAATATCTTCTCTAACTTGCAAATGATTTCGGCAATGTTGTTCTCGAGAGTAGTTATTTTTTCAACTTGTATCGATGAAGTACACAAATATGGACTTAGTCTCCTTCTCCATACAATATGGACACGCATGTTCACCAGCAGTTGACCAACCCGATAACATGCCGTAAGCAGGAAAGTCATTGATAGTCCATAATAGTACGGCTCTAAGATCAAAGTTCTGCTTTCTAGAGACGTCGTATGTGTACAACCCTGTCTCCCACAACTGCTTCAACTCGCGAATTAACGGTTGTAAATAAACGTCAAGACGTTTTTTGGGACTAAACGGACCGGGTATAAGTAATGATAGAAACATAAACTGTCTTTTCATACATAGCCAGGGTGGTAAATTGTATGGAGTGAGCATTACCGGCCAGCAGGAGTACGACTTTCCGTATTGACCGAAAGGTGCGAAACCATCAGTACAAAGACCAAGTCGAACATTTCGAGGCTCACTTGCAAAAGAAGGATGAATGCGATCAAAATGTTTCCAAGCCTCGCCGTCACTTGGATGAGACATTATCCCGCTGACACGTGGATTTTCATGATGCCACCGCATCTCTGCCGCAATTAGTTTTGTGGCATAAAGTCGTTGCAAACGCGGTCCTATTGGGAAATAAGTTAAAATATTTTTCCCAACCCTTTTGCCATTTGCATTCTTTTGTTTTTTATATCGATCTCTACCACATTTTCTACACTTATCGAGAAGACTATCATCATCCCAAAACAACATACATCCTATTTCACACGCATCTATCTTTTCATAAGGCAGTTGAAGAGCTTTAAGAATATTTTTGGTTTCATAGAAGTTACGCGTCATAACATGATTTTCAGGAATAATGTCCCCTATAAATGACGCGACACCATCTACACATTTGTGGGGTAAATTGTATTCACATTTCAAAGTTACCAACCGGGAAGCTGACTGCAACAGAGAGATACGACTCCCCTCATACACCGGTTTATTGGCATGTTCCAACATTTTGAAAAAGGCTAGTACATTAGGATTTGGAGATTCATCAACCACTTCGGCGTCAACATTTTCCATTATAATTTCATTAATGTTGTCGCGCAACGCATCCTCCACCATATCCCTATAAGGATTGTCAGACCTCTCCTCAACGGGAAAATTTTCACCGTGGCACACCCAATCATAATAGTCATCGCAAAAGCCCCAAAGCCCTAGGTGTTTTCGTACTTCTTGTTCAGCTAAAAATTTTCTATTTCTACACTTTACACATGGGCACCTAATTTCTTTACATCTACTGTAATCTTCTTGATTCTTAATATAATTAATGAATTCATTAACGCCCATTACAAACTCCTGCCTTAATTTTTTATTACAATTCAATCTTTCATACATCCACGCTCGTTGTACTCTTTTCATTTCAAATCTACATACACGTTTATAATTATTATTATCGACTTAAATAAATATTCAAAACAATAACAATAAGAACTAAAAGTTTACTTATAGCAACAACAACAACAACAACAACAACAACAACAACAACAACAACAACAACAACAACAACATCAACAGTGGCAGCAGCAGCACCAACAGCACCAACAACAACAACAACAGCAACAACAGCAACAACAACAACAACAACAACAACAACAACAACAACAACAACAACAACAACAACAACAACAACAACAACAACAACAACAACAACAACAACAACAACAACAACAACAAAACAACAACAACAACAACAACAACAACAACAACAACAACAACAACAACAACAACAACAACAACAACAACAACAACAACAACAACAACAACAACCTCCAACAACAACCTCCAACAACATCATCAACAACAACAACAAAAACAACAACAACAACAAACAACAACAAACAACATCCATACTCCAACCTCCAACCTGCAAAAAAAAAAACAATATTTCGAGCTCATGGGTCCTTATCTCTCCAACCTAAACCCATCTTTGAATCTTTCATACCATTAGTAAATACTAATCATTTAATTAATTGTTATGAGACGAAAATTCGGCAGCAGTTCCCTACAGTTCTCCAAATACACAATGTTGAATGACTTGTCACTCTCCATATGTATTCAGAGAACATTAAAGGAACTGTCAACCAAACTTAATCGTCAAATAACAATTAAAAAAAATGATTAGTATTTACCACCTAAATGGCATTAAAGATTCAAAGACAGTCCCAAAACGGGGACTATTCAAGAATTACACCTAATGCGTAATTCTTGAACGGGTACTAAGTCTATCATATATGAACAACATTTCCTTAATAATTGTGACAAAAGTAAAACACGACAAATGACCGGGACGGAGGGAGTAATAATAATTATCTATATTAATAATTACAACAATTCAAAGGAGGGAGGGTGGCAGTGGGGTGGGGGCGGCGGCAGGGGGATTTAATCCGTCTTAAACTTAAGTGAGGAGATAAGTGAGGAGATAACCCACTTACACTTTATTTGCCCTTTATGAGGAAGATTTAATCCGTCTTAAACTTAAGACGAGTCGATCCGTCTTCAATCAAAATTTGGAAAAAGGTAGTAACTTACTAACATATTCACAACTTGAATACTCATTGATGAGGGGAAAGGGGCAGGGGAAAGAATGAGGGGTGGTCCGGTGGGTGGCAGAGGGTGGTCCGGCCAGGGGCAGGGGAAAGGGGAAGGGGAAAGGGAAAGGGAAGGGGAAAAGGAGGGGGTGGTCCGGTGGTGGCAGCGGGGTCCGGACAGGGGCAGGGGAAAGGGGAAGGGGAAAGGGTGACCAAGGGAAGGGGAAAAGGAGGGGGGTGGTCCGGTGGGTGGTCCGGTGGGTGGCCGGAGGGAACAAAACAAATGAAAACATAAATAAGAGAAGAAAGAGAGAGAGACCTGAGAGAGAGGAGGGAAGAATTTAGTGGGTCGTCGTGGTGGTCTTTGTGGTGGCCGTCGTCGTTGTTGTTGTCGTCGTTGTCGTCGTCGTCGCCGTCGTCAATTTGGGGATTTAGGTTTAATAAAAATGATTTCGGTAAAGGGGAAGAGACGCGAGGTTAATCATTTAAAAGACCCTGCGACAGAATTTCCGTCGCAAATCCGTCGCAGGAAAAACACGTGTCAGTCATCTATTCACCTTTGCGACGGATTTTCCGTCGCAATTCCGTCGCAAAATAAGGTATTGCGACGGATATTCCGTCGCAGAAAAAACACGTGTCTTCTACCTTTGGTCAATTTGACAGTCAATTATTCACCTCTGCGACGGACTATCCGTCGCAGTATCTCATTTAGCGACGGATATTCCGTCGCAATTCCGTCGCATACTTTCCCGCCATGTGAAAAGTTGAGCGCCATATGTGAAAATGAACTGCGACGGAATATCCGTCGCAACTAGTAATTCCCGTCGCAAATTCCGTCGCAAGTATGTTTTTGCTACGGATTACATATCCGTCGCAAAATTTCCGTCGCTAATACACTATATTCTTGTAGTGTAAGAGGTCATGGTTTCAAGCCAATCTTTCTCCTCATGTTTGTGAGTCGGCCCAACTTTCTTTTGACGCGGTGCTTCATTCTAGCTTAGAACATAACCCGTCTCGCTCTTTTTTAAAATTAGAAAGCTCTTCACTCGAAGTGTGCCTGCTGTTTGTTCAAAGACATCGAGCTGCAGGGTGTTGCAAAAAGAAGTTGTGCCTAGCCTAGCTAACTAATGTTTTTCAGCTCGTGGAAAAGAAGGCGGCCTGCGAACTGCCTCCTTAGTTGGTTGGCGGTGTCATTTCCTACTTCACAAAAAATGGATCTCTCCCCTGATTAGTATGCTTTAAGCAGAGGATGCTGCAAGTTCTGCTGGAGGAGCAGCAAGCACTTGGCACAATATGAAGCGGGTGGGCATCAGTTTAGCAACTTGTTTTGGTGACTTGCAATGGCGGTTGCCACCCTGACCTTTAATTTTTGAGGAATGAATGTTTATGCTGTTAGAGATGTTCTAAATTATGCCTTTCTTGCATGCCGTTTGTAGTTCGTTGAGTTGCAGGCTAGCTAAGCTCCTTTGTGCCTCTGCAATTATAACTCTTGGACCTACTTTTGATGATGCCTTGCGTGTGCTTAATGAGGCTACGGGTTCTGATATTCTGAGTAATCCAGGTGAGATAGATATCCCCACACTTATGATGATATAGATATGTATATATTTCACGACGGTTGTTGCTACAACGGAGTTCGGTTTCTCCTTAACTCTTCGACAGGTAGCGTTGTGGAAGTCTTAACAGGGTAACCACAATTCTGTTTGGCTGCATGTGGTTCCTATTTCTTGGTCGTGGCAATCTATGAATGGAAAGACTTACCTTAGTATATATGTTAAGCTATCGGTTACGTATTCCCTTATTTCCGGTGCCTAACCCGTGTTTTGCTTGTTCTCAGGTCTTTGATGGAAATATTTATGTTAGTCATGTCGTGTCGTGCGATGCATTTGTTGGTATTAAGCATCGACATAACCTTGTCCGTGGCATTCTCTTGGATATCTGCTAGTAAGGAGATGAATATTAGTTCTATTGATGGCATGACGAGCCCCTACGTCTTGCGGATTCGTTACTTTATTCTTAGGACATTGAGCGTGATGTGGAGTGACGGATCTTAAGGTACATGGGTTTGGTCCCGGCCCACCCTGTAATTTAGTTTACATATAGTACTATGACTTAAGTAGGCAGTATAATTGCTTTATTTCAATGGTTCTTATGGCATCTTCCACATGGGAAACCAGGGTTCGAATCCCAATCCTTACTGGTGATGTGTGTGTGTCGATATGACTGGGTCTTCCCTCATCACTCAGTCTAAAATATCTGACTTTGTGCCTGTACCTGTGGTGGTTGATGTTGCTCCGCACAAATTTGTCAAGTATCAGGGCTTTTGTGAGGGGTGTTAGGGACGGATGTTGGTGTCTCAGGATGTCAGGGTGCGAGCCGCTGCAACTCAATATTAACTGCCTTTAATAATAATAATAATAACTATTACATCACAATTATTGCCAAACCACACCCTTCAAATTTTAATTTTGCCTATTATTTAATGTTATTCAAACACACAAAATATATATAAAATAAAAAAGGGGGGCAAATTGGGAATTTTATGAAAAATAGCAGCATGATGATTGATGAGTAAAACTTACGACATAATAATAACAGTAAGTCTTACTTAAGACGGTTTAAAAACTACTAGACGGTGGTAATAAAAACAAAACTTTTGGTGTTTACTAGGCATAAGGTGGGTTGATTTGGTATATATTTGACCCGTTTTAAGTCTAAAACGAAAAATGTCCGTCTTATATGAGAATTTGTGTAATAATAAATACGGAGTACTCCAAACTTAGATAATAGAATTGTCAGCATATGCAGAATCAAGGGTAAAATCCCTGTCTCAAAGGCTCAAAGCTGACGCGAGTGAACACTTTGAAAGTCATTTTCTAGGACCAAACAAAACAATTTTGAATCTAGAAAGCTATTGATAAATGACTTGGTGTAAATTAAATTGGAAAACAAAAAAGTTCGCTATCAAACCTTTAGGAGTTTGATAAAAACATCCACATATATTACTCGTAAATAATAGTAAATCAAACAATATGGAGCTATTACTCCAATCTATTTATTACCCACGTATGGAGTACTAATGTACTATATAATGAATACATTACTACAAAAATAATATCCATTTCCAATATAATCCACGCTAATTAATAAAACACTTCTAAGCTGTTCTATGCAAAATCAAAGAAGGTGTTGTAATCACTATATGCACTACGGTAATGTTGTTGTTGATAGGGTTTTGATAGACGGTTTTAAGACACTGGACATCGCGATAATAAGACACCAAAACTAAACAAGGTATATATAGTACGTAATTCACTATATGCACTGTAATGTTGGTGTAGAATGTAGAGATATGTTTATACACCGGTCTTGGATTACTCGTTGTCACCCTACCTGACCTGCAGGCATCTGCATTACTTCAAGCAACAAAGTCGGGTAGCAACTGAGCTGCGAACCCTTTTCGACTTTGAATGTCGATTGATCCGAAATCATTCCCTCGTGGAAACGAGATGTTTTGATTTGAGGACATGAAGGAATGATTATTGAAGTGTTGTTGCTGTTGATGATGACTATTGTTGTTATTATCACAAGGAGGGAGTCCAACTCCTAGGGAAAGCGAAATGCCACCGTTATTCCCTTGAACAAATCTCGGTGCTGGGAAATCCTCTGTTTCAAATCTGCCTAGATCATTCATAGGGTATGATCCTATCCCTAATTCACCTCCTCCCATAAAATTCATTCCTCCAGAAATCATCGGATACCCATTGTTGTTACTCTCTTCCTTATCATCATTTCCAAACTTAATCAAAATCTCGCCGTTGTTATTAACCACTTGATTATTGCTTCTTTGTCTCTTGGGACTCGCTTGTGAAATTCCCTCCATTTCAAGCGAGCCAGTAAGGGTAAACCCGTGTTGATAGGCGGAATTGTTGAGTTGAGTTTGATCTCCGCCATTGTTGAACTTTTCTTGTTCTATGATAGAGTTTGAAGTACCATCTATGTCATCATTGCTGTTTTCTTTGTCCTCTGAATTGTTTTGTTCATGATCCTTAAGCTCTTCATTGTACATTTCTTCAATCATTGGCTTCCAAAGACGCACTCTTGCATTTATGAACCAATTCGAAACCTGTTCATTATGATATCATCAAGTGAATTAGTATAATCTTCATTTTTCGAACTACAATAAAACAATCTTGAGGAAATTTCCCTCTTGGATGTATATATGTACCTGGCTCCTAGTAAGTCCAGTTTGTTTCGCAAGCAAGATTTTGTCCGAATCCTTGGGGTACCTGAAAAGCCAAAATCCAAAATACAGATCTTTTAGTTTCAAGTAGTTACACTACACTTAAATTTAGCTCACATCAGCATTAGTGTATCATATATGGTAAGCCTATAATAAATTCTACATATAATAAATTTTAATTGGGAAAACCTTAAGTTATCGGTCATGGGCAATTTTAAGGGTGACGGATTTCATAACTCGTATCATGATTATCATGTTAGACAGGAAACAAAGAGTATGCTTACGGGTGTAGGAAGTGCTCGAAAAGCCAAGCGCGAAGGACAGAAACCGATCTCTCAGGCAATCCACGTTGAGGCCTCCAAGCATTGTGGTTTTGAATCATACCCAATTGCTGCAAAGCTCTTTGCTGCCTAATTTGATGATCAATGAATTTCAACCTCGACCCTTGGATTTTCCCTGCAGAGGATCCTACCCCTCCATCATCTTCACCCAAGCTTTTATTGGCAACTCGAATTTGACCTTGAATAGCGTCTTTGAGACAGCGAAACTGCTTAGAAATCGTCTTCAATGCCAAGGCTGTGTATGTCTTTGCTGATCCCATCCCCGCGGC